>JAFVLL020013987.1:0-25489 GCA_021397915.2 Tor tambroides | reverse complement strand
CACACACACACACACACACACACACACTCACACACACACACACACACACACACACACACACACATATATATATATATATATATATATATATATATGCTTTTTAATTGTCATATTTATTAATTTGTCATTTAAAAAAACTGTTTTGTACTATTATTTTATTAAATAAATAAAAAAAACCTGCACTTCGGAAATATTTGACTACAATCTCACAGGTGATATTTGCAGAAATTTCAGTCACTATTCAACACCATTCACAGCCCATTTCACTGTCAATAAATCAATAAAAAGTGCACAGTGAGAAATGGGCAAAACCAGAGAAAAAGACAGGCACAGAGAGATGGAGAATAAATGGAGGAGCAGAGAGACGGGCAGCGTCTGCAGGGATGTGTGTGTTGAGCAGCGTCAGACAGAGACTGTGACAGTCAGGAAAGCGGCCGTCATTCTCCAGAGGTTCAGCAGCCCATAAAACTCCTGAAATGAGCAGCGGCTGACGGCGTCCTGGAGGAGCTGCTGTTTACTCACGCGCTCAAACATCTGATGCTGTCTGACTTTCATTTCTCTCACTCTAAACAGAGACAGAGAGAGAACATCCTTCAGTCCAGACCTGCTCCATCTTCCCAGAATCCTCTGCTTCTGTACTAATGTTCCTCAAACGTCCTGCTCTGAAACACTAAAGATCCAACACGTGCAATTAATTCTTCTCAAGCGGCTTTATATATAGAAGACATTCTGATGGCTTCATCTAGTTTTAAAGGGGTGGTGGTTGATTGTGATTTCACTTTTTTTTTAATTTTTTTTTTTACTAACGTTAGTTAGCGTGTAATGTTGCTATTTGAGCATAAACAATATCAGCAATACCTACAAAAACAGCTCGTAGGGACTACAACGAGCTACTTCCTGGGTTGGTGACATCACAAACCCAGAAATTTACATAAACCCCTCCCCCAGGAACATGCAACAAAGGGGGCGGGGCCATGTTTTGCGCTGCTTTAGAGAAGAGGAAGAGTGTTTGCGATGCCGTCAAAACTGGGGTGCGGGAAAAAATCTATTCATATATGAATCACGATTCTGTCTTCTAATGATTCTAATGGATTCACAAGTTTCAAAATCAATGTTCTAAAGCAGCGGTTCTTAATCCTGTTCCTCCCTAACACTCCCTGGCAAACACTTCTTACTGTTATAAAAATGCTACAACGCAATCACATATTCTGCTGTATTAAAGCTTCAATCAGGATAAAACTGTATATTAAAAGCTAACATAAGCAGTAGCATTACAAATAACAACATATCTAAAAGTATGAGACAACAAACAAACAAAAAAACTGCATTTTAACTATTTTAATTTTTTACTATTTTCCACCTGAGATCACCATTTTCTCAGGTTTGGCTTATGAAGCAAATACATGCATTTTCTGTTTTCTGCATTTTCTGCAGACAAAAGGCCAATCGAGTTGAAACTATATTATTATAATTGTGTGGGTGTACTGGTATGGATATCTGAGTGTGGTTAGTATGTGGCTTGTATAATAATAATAATAATAATAATAAATACTGCTTAGCCTTTAGTATCTGGAAAATATGTATATATTTTTTCATGAAAACAACAGTGGAATTATGTAAACAAGCTGGCAAGTAAAAAAAAAAAACGGACCCTAAAAATGCATACATTTTTGGTAATTATGATCAGGACTGATGTTGGTAAAAGATCTATGCAAGTGAAATTGGAAAGAAAACTAATAATATATAATATTTTATGACCTTTTTTGACACTAAATGTTGCTAATTGTTTCAGAATGTTCAGAGATCTGTAATGCTTGCAAAATGATACAATTTTCGCACAAGCAAAAAATAACATTTTTAAAACATTAAAAAACTGGATGTTTTGAGCATTCAGATATAATTTTTCATGATTTAATTGGAATGTTGGCAATAAAAGTTTTCTAGTTTTTAATAACATTCCCAAAACGTTAGCGCAAAAATGTTTTTTTTTTTTTTTACATCATGGAACATTTTTTCTGAAATGTTTTTTTTTTTTTTTTTTAAATGTTACTGCTTGTTTCAGAATGTTCAGAACATTCAAAAGTAACATTCAATAACAATTAAAAGTAACAATTTAATAAAATATTAAATTGGAATGTTCACTTCATGTTTGCACAACTAAAAAAGTTTGTGAAATTAAAAAAAAACAAAAAAACTGGAGGCTTTAAACACTTATATAATGTGATTCTGTGGCGAATCATGAATCTGTTTGTTTAAGCAACACTGACTCAACCAATGGTGTCTGTTTGGGGCGGAGCTATCTGTTCGCCTGGCCAATGACAAATGGGGGCGGAGCAATTAGAACACCATTTGTAATTGGTCATTCTTTTTTTTTCCAATTCCGGTTATTGTCACTAATGGCACAGAAATCGCACGCTTTAATTATGTGGCAGCGCTGAGCTGTTTAACAGACAGGACCTTCCGTTTGCGTGACTCATTGCTAATTGCTCTGAGAACAGATCGTCAGCTTGCCAAAACCAGTGCAAAAAACCGCCAACACATTCGGTGTTGTGCTGCGGGAAACTTTACCTGCCAGCAGAGCCGAGCCAGGCTGTTTGCCAAGCCAATATAAAAGAACACATCAGTGAGTAAATCCAATCAACTCATCGCGCTCAACACCCTTTCAAAAGCTCATTTGCTGCTAATGAGGATCCTGCCTGCCGGGGGCCACGAGGCTCCGGCAAAATGACTCGTTTGACAGCAGAGATTGGATGTGTAGGCTATCAATTTCTGCCTGCTTGTTTAGGAGCATCCGAATCAATAAGCGCGACCTCGGCAGCATTTTTAAACAAGCGCCTCGCTGATGAATGCCTTTATTAAACGCTGCACTGAATGCAATGTTTTCCACTTAAAGTTCAATTCTAGTTACGATCTAACAACAGCTTTTGTGGAAAAAGGGCAATTGATACTAAAATATACACTGAGACAAAAGTACAGCTATAAGACATACACATTGTATCCCTGTGGAGAAAACAATAGAAACCATCACAGAAATTTTAATGGTTTCCAGTATAGGCTACAAATACCATTACAAATCATCAACCATTAACCATTAAAAAAAAAAAACATGTTTTGGGACATATCTGACCCAGGACCACAAAACCAGTCATAAGGGTCAATTTTTCAAAATTGAGATTTATACATCATCCAGCTTTCCATTGATGTATGGTTTGTTAGGATTGGACAATATTTGGCTGAGATACAACTATTTGAAAATCTGGAATCTGAGGGTGCAAAAAAATCTAAATATTGAGAAAATCACCTTTAAAGTTGTTCAAATGAAGTTCTTAGCAATGCATATTACTAATCAAAAATTAAGTTTTGATATATTTATGGTAGGAAATTTACTAAATATCTTCATGGAACATGATTTTTTCTTAATATCCTAATGATTTTTGGCATAAAAGAAAAATGGATAATTTTGACCCATACAATGTATTTTTGGCTATTGCTACAAATATACCCCAGCGACTTAAGACTGCTTTTGTGCTCCAGGGTCACATATTCCATTAGGATTTAGTGGTTTTAACAAGCCACCAATAGAAGGTGACAAATATCAGTAAAAACCCACAGGAACCATTACAGTTGACATTAAAACCAATACAATTCCCATTATAATCAGTAAAAGCAATACAAATTCTGTGATGGTTTCTATGGGGTTTTTTCTCCAGCTGGGATGCTTTAAAACTATTGTGATAGTATATGAATTAGTCATTGAAAAAGTCAAAATATGATTTAGCCCAGTAAAGCTTCACATAAAATGGAAGTTTATTGAACCTTTAGACAAAATCTAAATAAAAATAAAAATAAATAAAAATCCTCATATTTGATGTCAGACTTTTATGCCTTATGGAGGAAAAAAACAGCTCAGTTTTACTCAAACTGAGCAAAAAATACGCAATTTGATGGAGATGCTGATATTTATATGAAGAAAAAGTGCAATTGCAGATCTTTACAGTATATCAAACTACATAATATTATATAAATATCAGTCGTCACACTCTGGGTTATTATTGTTTACCAAAACTATATAAAACCATAAAAAAATGTTACTTGAAATAAGATTAACTGATATATTGAAGTTAACTGAAAAATAGTAAAAAAAAAAAAAAAATTAGATGTACTAAAATACCTAAAACTGAAAAAAAAAAAAATTATACAAATTATATAGACATTTTTTAATGTCAAAAACAATAAAATTCAAATTTCAAAATAAAAATGAATTTAAAAGAAATCTAAATATTGATAAAAACTGAAATAGTATGTATGAATGATACTATAACAACAGTGATCACTCTATATCTCCAATAATATGTCTTAGTATGCAATGCAATCCAAAGCTAATTGAGAGATTTTTTCTAAATAAAAAAAAATATTGATGAAGAATCAAGTAAAGCTGAGCTTCTTCAGTCCAGTAAGTGTTCATCTGGAAATACGACTGCATTTATTCTGACGCTTACTTGAGAAAAACCAGTCAAGATTTGACAGAAAAAAGACACGTGAGGCAGCAGCTGAAGCTGGACATTTGTACAATTACACTAAAAGAGCTTTTACTGGATAAAACACTCTAAACTATCAATCAGACGACAGAAGAGATGCAGTAGATTGAGCGTGAAACAGGTTTATCAGCAGTTTTGATCGGACTGAATGAACATCAACAAAAGTATTTCTGGATTAGATCGTGAAATATAAATGTGCATCGTATCTAGATGTCTGCCACTGTATGACATTTCTCCTCGTGTCTTTAATGGGCCGTCCTGTTGTTTGGCCTCAGGAGGGGCGTCAGGTGTGTGCGTGTTAAGCGAAGGCTATCGAGGCGACACGCTTCTGCTGCTGAAGGAATTGGATCACTCATCCCTGTCTTATCGGTTCAGCCGTCCTCGTCCTCTCTCTCTTTACTCCTCAACAGACTGATGAAGAGCGGGACGCTCCGGTAACCCTTCAGATGTTCAGTGATGTCAGACGCGTGAGGGAGTCTGGGTCTGAACAGATCAGGTGCGGCTTTGACAGTAATGAGAAATGAAGGAGATGTTAGATGATCCCTCGGGTCAGCAAAGTGATTTTTGCACCACAAGCTTCACCAAACTGAAAAAATGGACAAAATATGAAGAGTTCATTTGCAAAAACAGATAACTCCGTTTTTAAAAATGTTCAGAAATCATGTTTTTTTATCCTGCATTCCAGTTAATATCAATCAAACTGCAGTTGGATTGTTTTGATTAAATAACAATAACAACAACAAAAAATACAGCTAACTAATACAATAAAAACATGATAACAATAAAAAACATGATTTAAGAAAATTAATAAAAACTGAGTTATCTGCTTTTGCAAATAAACTCTTCATATGTTTCTGATACCGTTGCAAAATGTCAACTATATTTTCATTCAATTCTACTCTGCTAAATGCAACTATAGGCATGAAGATACTGAGATATTAGAAACATCAGCATTATGATTTTCTGTGAAGCTGCTTTGAAACGATGTGTATTGTGAAAATAAACCCAAACTCACATCTACTGTTGTGCCGGGGTTATTATCATTAATCTAAAACTATAAAAAAACATTTTCATTACCTAAAATAATATAAACGTTACGTGAAATAAAATTCAATATAAAAAAACTTAATAAAATATATAAAAAAACTTTTTTCCTAGCTAGTTATCCATTAAAAATTACTGATTTCCATTTTTGTTTAATGTGAAGTACATTTACATTTATGCATTTAGCAGATGTGAAATGTTTAGAAAAGGTGAAACAAAGCAAAAACTACTAAAATAACTAAAACTAAAATTGAAATAAACTTAATAAAAACTATATACATATTTAAAAAACCCTAAACCTACTCAAATAACTAATTCCAAAACTGAAATAAAATTAATAAAAACTATATAGACATAAAAAAAAGACTGATAAAAATGACAAAATACAAAAAACATTTCTAAAACTTTGACTTTAATATTAGTCAAAATGGAAATTATGGGTTATTATAGTAAAATTAAAACCATGGAACTTTTATGAATTGAAAATGTTAAAAGAAATAAAACAAACACAACTTATTTCAGCTGATTGCCAAGGTCAGCATTTCTCATTTTCATTTAGTTTACAACTAATTAAATTAAAACTAAATAAATATTAATAAAAAATATAGACTTCTAAACCCCCCCCCCCCCCCCCAAAAAAAAATAAAAAAATAAAATAAAAATAAAAATAAAAAATATGGGGGAAAAAACAAATAAAAATGACAAAAACACACAACAAAATTACTAGTTAAAATGAAAACCGAAAGTACAAAAATAAAATAGAATACAAAATCTAATTCGTTTCTGTATACAGTACACACACACACACACACACACACACACACACACAATTATAGTTACATACATTTTATTTTAGTTTTACTTCCTTTAAAACTTTAATTCATATTCAATTCAAATTCAGTTCAATTCTCACTTCAGTTCTAGAGTTTTCTGATTACCTAACACACACACACACACACACACACACACACACGCACACACACGCACACACACGCGCACACACACGCACACACACACACGCACACACACGCACACACACGCGCACACACACACACACACACACACACACACACACACACACACACACACACACTCTGCTATCTGTCAGGTAACATTTTTGCATGAAAAGGTTTAAGTAGGGACATTACTAAAGTACCATGTTTCAGAAGCCTGACAGCGCTCAGCTTTTAAATAAATAAAACAATGTAGCTTTTCCATTAACAATCTATTCAACAAGTAGCAGCGTAGCGAGACAAAATGCCACATGTTGTTTTGTCACATTCTCGTGCACACGAGAACTGAAGAACCGTTCATATTCTCTCTCCTCGAGTGGCCTCGCTCTCCCTCCCTCTTTCTCCATCAGTTCTATCTCTCTGCTGTCAGAGGAAAGACTCTTCTGAAAGTTATAAGATGCATTAAAGGCCCTGTAGTTTCTTTACTCTTGTGCCGTAATAAAGAGTTTGATGTATGATCCAAACAGCCTCTGCTTCTGAAGTTGGAGTATGTTTAAATGCACCCTTATAATGTAATTAAGGCTGGAGTCGTGTCAACAGAAAACTGTGATTATGCTCATAATTACAGTGATCATAATCAGAGTAAAGATGTGAAGTACACACTTTACAAGCATATTGTCTATGCTTTAATTGCATCTCTTTCATGCTAAAATTGGCATGTTCTAGTGCATCAGAAAATCGGTTTAAAGATGCTGGAAACCCAGTGAATGATGGTTGGTTTCCAGAACGTTCTAGGAATGTTAGTTTATGGTTCTCAGAACATTCTCAGTAAGCAGACATTCTAACCTTCTCTGTTGGTTACACAGAAAAGATAAAAAGGTAAGAAAATTCCCTTTAGGTTTGGAGAACGTTGCTTTAATGTTCTCAGAACATTCTTATTTGCTTCCCAGAAAAATAACCAAACAGGAACGTTAGGGAAGTGTTCTGTGTTTGCTGGGAAACATTTCTGGTTACCATGAATGTTCCCAAAAAATAAATAACCAAACAGGAACCATATGGGAACATTATGGGAATGTTCCCAGACAACAGACACTCTAACATTTTGTTGGTTAGCCAAGGAAGTACTCTTTATGAAACACAACCGTCCCTTTAGGTTTAGAGAATGTTAGTCTAACGTTCTCAGAATGTTCTTATTTGGTTCCCATTAAAATAGCCAAATGTGAATCATTAGGGAACGTTTCCAGAAAACAGACATTCTCACATTCTCTGTTGGTGAGCCAGGAAAGTATACTTTCCATAATAGAACGTTCCCTTTAGGTTTGGAGAATGTTTTGCTATCGTTCTTAGAATGTTCTTATTTGGTTCCCATAAAAATAACCAAAGGAGAACCATATGCAAACGTTAGAAAAACGTTTCCAGACAACAGACCTTCTCAAATTCTCTGCTGGTTAGCTGGGAAAGTTTTCTGTATGTAACAGAACATTCTCCTAAATGTTCTCAGAATGTTCTTATTTAGTTCCCATTAGAACAACCAAACATGAACCATTAGGGAACGTTAGGGGAACGTTTCCAGACAACTGACATTCTCACATTCTCTGTTGGTGAGCCAGGAAAGCATTCTTTACATAACGGAACGTTCCCTTTAGGTTTGGAGAATGTTCTTCTAATGATCTCAGAATGTTCTTATTTGGTTCAAATAAAAATAACCAAATGGGAACCATATGAGAACATTAGGCGAATGTTTCCAGACAACAGACCTTGTAGCATTTTCTGCTGGTTAGCCAGGAAAGCTTTCTTCATGTAATAGAACATTCTCCTAACGTTCTCAGAATGTTCTTATTTGGTTCCCACAAAAATAACCAAATGGGAACCATATGGGAATGCTAGGAGAACATTCCTAGACAACAGACATTCTAACATTTTGTTGGTTAGCCAAGGAAGTACTATTTACAAAACACAACCTTCCCTTTAGTTTTAGAGAATGTTAGTCTAAGGTTCTCAGAATGTTCTTATTTGGTTCCCATTAAAATAACCAAACGGGAACCATATGAGAACATTAGGCGAACGTTCCCAGACAACAGACATTCTAACATTTTGTTGGTTAGCCAAGGAAGTACTCTTTACCAAACAGAACCTTCCCTTTAGGTTTAAAGAATGTCAGTCTAACGTTCTCAGAATGTTCTTGTTTGGTTCCCATATGTATAACCAAATGGGAACCATATGAGAATGTTACCATATAACTGAAATTCTAACATTGTTTTTTGGTGAGCCAGTAAAGTTTTCCTTACATAACAGAACATTCTCTTTAGGTTTGGAGAATGTTCTTATTTGGTTCCCATACAAATAACCAAATGGTAACCCTGTGGGAACATTAGGGGAACGTTCTGTGTTTGCTGGGAAAGAAGTTCTTGCACTTTTGGAGCTCAGGAGTTCTTGCTTACAGCTTTATACAACATGGACATCATGCCTTTAATTATAACCATCAGAATAGAGCATTTTAGACTCATTTCTGAACCACTGAACAGCTTGCACTTGAAACAGACAAACAACAAAACAGCTGCAAAAAACAAATTCACTGCTTTTGAATCACACGTTGTGTTCTGCTTAGGGGTACAAGTGAATAAAACAACAATATGGTGGTAAAAATACACAACATTTGTTAGCAAATAATGAAAATAATGGCAAGTAGCACATAAACAGGACTGAAGATGTTTTCTGTGTCATGTAAAGCAATAATCAGACTCCCGCTGTGTGTGTAAATGAAGCCAGTGTGTGTCGTTTACTGCAAATCTCAACATTCAACATCATTTTTTTCTTCACATTGTGACTGTTAGTGTAACTACAGATCTGAATTTTATGTTTTGCAATATTTCTACCTCCATAGACAGAACAGTGGCTACTCCATCAGTCCTGAGCGCAAACCTGCAGCACACAAAGATCATTGTTACTCATTTCACTTGCACATTTATAAATACACTTTTGCCAAATTGGTTTAAAAGCAGTGCTAAAAAGCTGTTTTATTCTACATGAGTGATTCCCCTTTATAGTGTTCAGATCATGATCGGTTCTTACCGTACAAAATCTTTATATTACCGCACACTTTTAATCATGGTTCACAGTTGCATATTGACTTTTTTTGCATCTTTAATTGAAAATGTTTGTTTTTGCGTGATGTTTCATCCACACCAACAGGTGTCAGTATAAAGTCCAAGAGTACCAGAAACAAAATATGACTTATTGCATCTCTAACAGTAACCCCAGTTAACAAGGAATGTTCTCAGACTGTTCTGGCATTAGGAACAAATGTTCTACCAGTAACATTAATCAAAACATTCATTCAGAATTACTTGGTCTTTAATAATGTTCTCAAAACATTAGTTAGAAAAAAAAATCTTAAAGTTGCACTCAATCACTTAAAAACATTTTACAAATATATGGAAGTAATTTTTTGAAAGTTTTTTATTTATTTATATATTTAATTTAATTAGATTTTTATTTTATATATATATATATATATATATATATATATTATTTTTAATAAATTTGTATTAATATATTTTATTATTATATATTTATACAAATTAAGTATTATATGAATTTATTTTCTGTTCACATTTTACATATATATATATATATATATATATATAATATGAACAGAAAATAATTCATATAATATTTTGTTGATGAACAATATTTAAAATTTCAACACCTTTTTATATTTTAAGAAGCACCTAATGCAAAATAAATCAGTATACAAAAAGCAAGTAATAACTAAAATAAAAATGTCTACAATAAAAAGTAGAACTTTGAAAGTAGCAATCAATTAATGTAACAAATACAAAAAAAAACTTAAATTTATGTAAATATATGGATACATGGGAAGTTGTTTATTAATTAAAAATATTTATATTTTTATATTATTGTTAAAAATATTTGTATTTATATTATGGCATATTTAATATATCTATTTATTTAATGGTTATTGGCAGAAGATACAAATAACAATAAAAATAAAAAAATATATATATTACGACAAATTAAATTTGCTCATGTAATATTTACATTGCACAAAAATTTTATTTATTCATTGTTCATGGGATGTTTTATATTGGGGGCAGTCGTGGCCTAATGGATAGAGAGTCGGACTTGTAACCCAAAGGTAGTGTGTGTGTGTGTGAGTGTGTGAGTGTGTGTGTGTGTGAGTGTGTGAGTGTGTGTGTGTGTGTGTGTGTGTGTGTGTGTGTGTGAGTGTGTGTGTGCGTGTGTGTGTGTGTGTGTGTGTGTGTGTGTGTGTGTGTGTGTGTGTGTGTGTGTGTGTGTGTGTGTGCGCACTTGGATGGGTTAAATGCACAGCACAAATTCTGAGTATGGGTCACCATACTTGGCCACAAATCACCTCCTTTCCTTTTATTTCTAAAACGTTTAGAGAACATTCAAGTTTCTGAAACATTTTAAAAACCTGGGCCCGTATTCACAAACATTTTATCTTATCACTAAGAGTTCTCCTAAATAGCAGTAAAAGTTTTTAGCTAAGAGTTTTCTCTTAAAACCTATCCACAAAGCTGCTGAGACAAACTTGTGCTGAGGAATAGAGAGAAGTCTTAAGCTCGGAGTAAGGGGGCGGGGTTTACCTCGTTGCTATGGATGATGTCAGCATGCTTATTCATTATGCACACAGTGATTGGCTGATAGTCTCTGTCTGAGATTTATTCATAGAAATATTATAGAGCAGATATTATGTTGCCATAATCAAATAAAGATTTAAAAATAAAAATGTTAATTGCCACATTCAAATAAATGCAGGCTAAGTGTCACTAATAAAACAAGTATATGTTCAGCTTATTGTCAGCCTTTTACATGTATAGCCTACTTCTCATAAACAATTAGCGGATATGCATATAAACAGCCTTGTAATTAACAGAGTAGAATAATCATGGCTGATAGTAATACATGCAAACGTAAAAGAAAACCAAACTGGACACAAGAACAGCTGTTACTTTTTGCTCAACTGGTTAATGAAAACAAGCATATAATCAAAGGAAAATCTGGAGTTGGGGTAACCTCCAAAACCAAAGGTGATACCTTTTTAAAAGCTCATTATCGTTAAATGTTTCTAAAATGTTTACGTGTGAAAACACTGTGAAAAAATGTAGGAGTCCTAAATTTAGGACCGACACTCCCATTATTTTTAAGATTTTCTCCTAAATAGGTGAGTTATGAGCTACTTTTAGCCTTAAGATGTTTTGTGAATGCGGGCCCAGATGTATCAAATTTTCAAAAATAAACTTTTAAAAATAAAATTTCCAAAAGGGAGTTTTCACAGCGATGCCAAAGAAAAAACAGTTTTGGTTCCCCAAAGAACCTTTCAGTGAATAGTTCTTAAAAGAACCATTTTTTCTTAGTGTGAAGAACATTTGTGACTCTGGACCACAAAACCAGTCTTATGTGTCAATTTTTCAAAACTGAGATTTATACATCATCTGAAAGCTGAATAAATGAGCTTTCCATTGATGTTAGGATCGGGCAATATTTGGCTGAGATACAACTATTTGAAAATCTGGAATCTGAGGATGCAAAAAAATCTAAATATTGAGAAAATCACCTTTAAAGTTGTTCAAATGAAGTTCTTAGCAATGCATATTACTAATCAAAAATGAAGTTTTGATATATTTATGGTAAGAAATTTACAAAATATCTTCATGGAACATGATCTTTACTTAATATCCTAATGATTTTTGGCATAAAAGAAAAATTTATAATTTTGACCCATACAGTGTATTTTTGGCTATTGCTACAAATATACCCCAGAGACTTAAGACTGCTGTTGGGCTCCAGGGTCACATTTTAATAATCGAAAGAACCTTTTGTGGAATGAAAAGGTTCCATGGATGGTAAAGGTTCTTTGTGGAACCATTGATGCCAATAAAGAATCTTTATTGTTAAGAGTGTACTGCTTTCAAAACATACTTAGAGCCTATTTGTGTGAGCCAGGACATTATTCCAGAGCAAGAGGGTCAAAGTTCAGGGTCATCGACTGATGACTGTAACACCTGCTGGTTCTGGAATCCTCTCACCTCTGGTTTCTGTTGTTCTGTATGAAAGCCTGAGGGTGAGTCAAACACACGCGGTCTCTGAGCTTCTGAGCGGCTCGACCCGCAGCGATCGAGGGTTAAACTCTCATCAGATAACAGCAGCTTCCTCTGGACTCTGATCTGAGCCGCTCACCCATCCGTCTCCAGAGCTCCGATCTCAGAGAGAAACATCCGGAAGCATTTATATCCAGTCAGAAATGACTCTCTTTATGTTGGAATCTTCCTTGGATTCTGTTAGACTGTTTATGTTACAAAAAGAACCCAAATATGAATCTTTTCTTCACTGAATTACAATCAAAACATGTTTCAAGGTTATTTATTCAGGAAGTGATGTGACTGTGTCGTTTAGTGTGTTTTTTCCTGCACAAAAGTTCAGCTCTGTCAAAAGGCATCAGGATGAAGCAGCTAAAACACTGCGAGGAAGGAAAGTACAATAACAAACTGATAGAAACGTCTCTGTCAGCACCTCCGATTCACACTTTCACTTTGCTCTCTTTCACTCTCAATTTCTGTTTACTGTGCTTCACTGGCATGACAAAAAATGCACTTTGTGTTCAAGAGTATTTGCAGTTCAGCTGTGTGCAATGAGAAGTTGAGCAAAATAAATAAAATAATGAGTACAAATAAGTAAATCATCAATGCAACTACAACTACTTAAGTAGAAATCAGTACATTTAAGTAACAACTAATTTAATTAAATGTATTTAATGTTTTTTTTATTAAATGGTTATTGCAACAATATGCATATAAAAAAACATGAATAAATTTAAGTCTAAAAAAATAATAAAACAAATTAAGTTTAATTAACTAAATAAATAACTATGTAAATATATGGAAGTAATGTACTGAAAGTAGTTTTTTATTGATTTTTTCTTCATTTAATGGTTATAGAAGATAATTAAAAACAAAATATCTAACAAAAAATAAAAAAAACTCATATAACATGAATAAAAAATAAATTAATATATTTACTTTTCTGATGAATAACATCTGAAACTTCATCTCGTTTTAATATTTTATTAAGAAAGAAGCACCTTCTGCAAAAACAAAAATAAATACTATAAAAATAAAAATAAATACATACAGAAAATAAATAAAACAGCACAAAAGTAATAAAGTAAATAAATGATGAAATGTAGCAATCAATCAATTTATCAACAAAAAATACTCAAGTAATTTATGTAAATGTATGAAATGCACTGAAAGTTGTTTTTTTATTTTAAAAATTGAATTTGTTTTTATTTTTGGTTATTGCCAGAAGATTCAATCAAACAAACAAACAAACAAACAAACAAACAATAAAAAATAAATAATCTCATATAACACGAACAGAAAAGAAATCAGCTAATGTAATATTTACTGATGAACAACATTTGAAGCTTTAGCACCTCCTTTCTATGACACTTCGGTAAGAAAGAAGACAATTTACATGTATAAATATATACAAAAATCATTTTTAGAGCCTGTTTTGCACCTCGCATCTCTCTGTGTAAATCATGCAAAGATGTTTGTGAACCTCAGACAGGAATAGAAGCAGCAGCAGCATCTCTGACACAGACTGTGAAAACTGTCACAGCGGTTTGAGTTCAGACTCATTTACTCATCCAATAGAATAAGAGATTAGAGACGAACCATCACAGACAGACAGACAGACAGACGGGTTTAGATTACAGAGAACACAGGCTTGTTCGAGTGAAACACTCAACCTCAAGATACTCACTGCAGGAGACAAAACCTCATCACACACACACACACACACACACACACACACACACACACACACACACAACACACAACACACACACAGACACAGACACAGACACAGACACACTCTCTTTCACACACACACACACACACACACACACACACACACACACACACACACACTTGTTCTGCTATCCTTGTGGGGACTCTCATAGGCATAATGTTGTTCTGCTGTACAGACCGTATTTTCTATCGTCCTACACCAACCCTACACCTAAACCTACCCCTTACAGGAAAATTTTCTGCATTTTTAGATTTTCAAAAAACTTTGATTTATAAGCTTGTTTACCCGTGGGGACCTCAATTTAGGTCCCCACCGTGACACAAGTCCCCATGAGGCTGTGTGTATTCAGGTCTAAGTCCCCACCAGGATAGAAAAAACAAGTACACACACACACACACACACACACACTTTGGTGTCTTTTTGATCATGTTCATCTCATTTTCAAATCCCCAGATGCTCACCTATAAATCCTCAAATAATCATGCTTCTGAGGCTTCTGTCACATTAGAAGTTCATTTACACACTCATTTATATATTAATGATCTGTTCCAATAAATAACAGACATAAGATGAGAAGCTGGGCGACAAACACAAATGCGGAGCCTGAACATGATTTTAATGATTTCTAATAATTTTTAATGATTAAAAAAAAAAACTCTACTTAGTCTTAATCATTTTTCATCATCGCTCTGACACGTAAAATTAAATATTCTGTTAAATCAATTAAATCATCATTTACTCACCATAGTGTTGTTCCAAATCTGTGACTGACTTTCTTAAAATCAAATTAAATTAAATTAAATTAAATTTTATTAAAAAAAGTTTTAAAATAAAAATAAATAAATAAAAAATAGGATTTACTTTGATAAAACTTTCACTCATAAATTGCTAGTACATTTCACAAATAATTTTTAAAAAATTACAAGTTTAATGAAATGTGACATTTTGAAGTAGAAAGCCTGAAATAATAGTGAATTAGTAGTAAAATAGTGATTTGTGTATAGTTTTTAGTTTTGTAACGTTACATTAGTAGACACGAACAATGAAAATACTTCTAAAACATTTATTAATCTTTCAACATTTACCAATACATTATTAAAATCAAATACAGTTTTATTTTTTATTCGCTAACTTTAACACAGATTAATAAATACTGTGACAAACGCATTACACTTTGTTAATGTTAGTTAATAAACTAATAGGAAAGTAAATGCTACCAAATTTCTAAATCCTTTAAGAAACGACTCAATATCTGACACTAGAACCTCCAAAAATATTTTTATAATAGAATTTTGAGCATTAAAAAATTACAGCATGTTTCATAGTCAACATAATCATTTATCTCAAAAGATCATCACAATATGAGATCTTTTCACACAATATTGTACAGTTTAATTCGCATGAATCATCATTTCTGTATAATTATGGTGAAAGTAATTATTTTTCTCACAGTTAACAAAGCTGTATTTTCCAGGTCTGTGTGTGATTGAAAACACGTCCAGGATTATTTAGAGTGACTCTCACCTGTATGCAGCTGCAGGAGACTCGTAATTACAGCGTCCATGTCTAATTATATATTTACTTCATATGCGTTAAATACAGCGTCACAGCCTGCAGAACTGACTGTACTCATGATATTGCTAATTCTTGAACATACAGTGAGATTTAAAAGAACATCAATCATCTGCTCATCATGTTTGAAGTCTCAATGTCTTTTAATCAATTTTGGTGATTTTTAGCGGATGCATGAAGTCGATTCTCAAGTTCTCAAGTCTTGATGTTTAACACTACATCTGTTGTTTTAGCATTTACAACCCAAGACGCTTCTGTCTGTCAGATGTTTTGCTTGTAAACTGTGTTTGTACAGAAAGATGCACAATGAATGACACTTCATTTATGCTTACTCTAATACAACATGTCATTCCAAATCATTTTTGGAGTCACTTTATCATAGATATAACAATCATATTGTGTTCCTGCACATTTACAGCTCATAGTTTCATTGCATTTCGGCTCTTTTCTCTGGCAGATCTAGTTCTTTGGTTTTGGGTTTGACAGGTCTCTTTATAAAATGCATCATGAATCATTTATGTAATGTTTTTGGGACCCCTAACAGCACCTTGTCATGCAGAGGAGGAGCGTCCTGAAAGATCTGACAGCTCACACAGACTCGTTTTAAAACTCTTACTCTGAAATCCCACTGAAAAACTCTTTTTCAAACATCCTCCATTACGTCCTCTAATGCACCCCGCCATCCACATCCCAGCTATAATTATCTCATTTCCAAAATTGAAATCCCTTCATTACTTTTAAACACTCAGGTGTGTGTCTATAAAAGTGGCTAACTTTTGCTACAAAACCAATCAATATTTAAACGTCTTAATAGAACAAAACCAACCAATATGTAAATCTCTTAATGGAAAAAACAACAACATTTAAATTTCTTAATAAAACAAGACAAACTAATATTTACATTTCTTAACAGAAACAAAGACATTTACATAGCATTTATGTTTAGTCATTTAGCAGATGCTTTTATCCAAAGCAACTTACAAATGAGGACAAGAGATTAATATTTAAATACAATATTTAAGACTAAATCTAAATCTTTTAACAGAACAACACCAACCGATATTTATATTTTTTAATAGAGAAAACAACCAATATTTCAATTAATGAATAGCACAAAACAAACAATAAAATCTCTTAATCTAACAAAACCAACCGATATTTAATTTTCTTAATGGAAAAAACACTGACTGACATTTAAATCTCTTCATGGAACAAAACTGATATTTAAATTTCTTAACGGAAAAAAAGATGACATTCAAATCTCTTAATAGAACAAAATTGACTGATATTTAAATCTTTCAATAGAACAAAAACAAACAATATTTAAATCTCTGAACAAACCAAAACCGATCCATATTTAAATCTCCTAATAGAACAAACTAATATTTAAACATTTTAACAGAAAAAACAACTGACACTTAAGTCTCTTAATCAAACAAAACCAAACAATATTTCAATATAAATATTATAAAATTTAAATCTTTCAACAGAACAACACCAACCGATATTTACATTTTTGAATAGCAGAACACAACCAATATTTCAATTTATGAATAGCACATAACAAACAATAAAATCTCTTAATCTAACAAAATCAAGCAATATGTAATCTCTTAATGAAAAACAAAACAAAAACATTTATGGACATTAATGGAACCCCCCCCCCCCCCATTCCTAATGGAAAATAAACAACGACATTCAAATCTCTTAATAGAACAACGCTGAACAACATTTAAATCTTTCAACAGAACAAAAACAACCGATATTTAAATCTTTTAATAGAACAAAACTAACATTTAAACCTTTTAACAGAAAAAACAACTGACATTTAAGTCTCTTAATCAAACAAAACCAACCAATATTTAAATTTAAATATTATAACATTTAAATCTTTTAACGGAACAACACCAACCGATATTTAAATTTCTTCATGGAAAAAAACTAACTGATATTTAAATTTCCTAATGGAAAAAAAAACAAAAACAAAACAATGATATTCAAATCTCTTAATAGAACAATACTGAACAATATTTAAATCTTTCAACAGAACAACACCAACCGATATTTAAATCTTTGAATAGTAGAACACAACCAATATTTCAATTTATGAATAGCACACAACAAACAATAAAATCTCTTAATCTAACAAAACCAAGCAATATGTAATCACTTAATGAAAAACAAAACAAAATCATTTAAAGCTCTTAACAGAACAAAACCAACCGATATCTAAATTTCTTAATGGACCCCCCCCCCCCCCATTTAAATTTCTTCATGGAACAAAATTAACTGATATTTAAATTTCCTAATGGAAAAAAACAATAACGACATTCAAATCTCTTAATAGAACAACACTGTACAACATTTAAATCTTTCAACAGAACAAAAACAACCGATATTTAAATCTCTTAATAGAACAAAACTAACCAATATATTTAAATTGCTTATTAAAAAATTGACAGACATTTAAATCTATTAATACACCAAAAATTATATTTAAATCTCTTAATAGAACAAAACTGACCGATATTTAAACCTTGTCATTGAACAAAACCAACCGATATTTAAATCTCTTAATGGAACAAAACTGAAAATGTGTATTGTGAAAAGCAATTAAAATACAAATGAATCTGACTTTATTTCAAAAGTCTTATTCTACACTTTTTATTACCTATTTCTTCCTAGAAGTCAACCTTCCTAGAAGGTTTCCTGGAACAAAAACAGTCATAATTTGTACTTCTGCGTGTAAATGACCTCTGTTATGATAAGATAAGCTAAGAAATGACTGACATGAAAAATTTATGAGAAATGATATGTTGGAAATGATTCAGTTTATAGTGCAGATTTAAGCTACTTTATTCCAGAGCGGACTGATGATTGATTCTTACACGCATCAGACGGAAATGATCAGGTCAGTATCGATAAAAAGGAAAGGCAGAGATAAATGAAATCCACAGAAAGAGCCATTAGGGAGCGATTTGTTATTTCAGCCCTTACGACCCCTTTATGGAGGCCGTCTGTCAGGCCACTCTCGATTTCCTTCCCTCGAAACATCGTTAAGTTAACGACGACACCCAATGCATACTGAAGGGTGATTTCCAGGCTGCGTTTTCATTAAGAGACTAGTAGATGTAGTAAAATTTAAGCGTGTGGCATATATAATTCATGCAGATGAGTGCGGTTAGACGTTTCTCAAACCTCATGCTGAATAAAACATGAGGTTTGTTTATTTGGAGCTGCATAAAGACTCCTTTGATAGGCGCGTTTCAGGCTCCCCGATGACCACGTTCAGAGGACACGGCAGCTCATGAACATGTATGATGTCACTTCCTGAGATCACAAACATGCCCCAGAGTGCACTTCTGCTTTCTGAGTCAGTGTTTGTATGTCAGTCTGATTTTTCTCCCTCAACGGCCGTAAGCCGAACAGGTGGCTGTCGTTTAGTCAGTCAGTCATGCGGTTTGTGCTGTTAGGCCCGTTTTGATTTTTTTAAAAGCTTTATCTCTCTCTCTCGTGTCAGTGATTCAGTAAGTGGAATAAGACAGGCAGACCTGTGGGAGAGAGAGCAGCAGAAATGAATTTAAAAGCAGCAATTATATGGACTTTTCTCTATCCATGCAAATAAATTCGATCAGGCGTGTTTGAGATGTGTTAGTGACAACAGCATAAAATTATTCTCTCCATTTAGGGCTTTAGATTTCACATTAAAACCGTCTCATGCAGGTTGAACGGAAGGAAGAATGTCAGCAAATAGAGACAATGCAGCGCTAAACCACAGGCAATGCAATTAGAGCAATTACCCCCCTGCTCTTCTCCATTCACTCGCAATGAAACTTCAAAACGGCATGGCATTTACACTCCATCCATCTATCCATCCATCCATCCATCCATCCATCCATCCATCCATCCATCATGCCTCTATCCGTCCATCCATCCATCCATCCATCATGCCTCTAACCATCCATCCATCCATCCATCATGCCTCTATCCATCCATCCATCCATCCATCCATCCATCCATCCCTTTACCTCTCCATCTGTCCATCCATCCATTCCTCCAACTATTCATCCATCCTTGTATCATCCGTCCAGCTGCCCGGTCACCCATCCCTCTATCCATCCCTCTATCTAACCATCCATCCATATATCTGTCACTCTATCTATCTATCTATCTATCTATCTATCTATCTATCTATCTATCTATCTATCTATCTATCCATCCCTTTATCTATCCATCCATCTGCCTATCTATCCATCCATCCATCCATCCTTCCATCTGTCCACCCATCATCTATCCATCCCTCTATCAATCCATTCATCTATGCATCCATCCATCTGTCCATCACTCTATCCATCTGTCTGTCTGTCTGTCCATCCATCTGTCCATCCATCCATTCCTCTATCAATCCATCTGTCCATCCATCACTCTATCTATCCATCCGTCCACCCATCAGTCTAACCATCCATTCCTCTATCTATCCGTCCATCCATCCATCCATTCCTCTATCTATCTGTCCATCCATCCATCCATCCATCCCTCTATCTATCCATCCATCTGTCTGTCTGTCCGTCTGTCCGTCTGTCTATGCATCCATTCTTCCATCCATCCATCCATCCATCCATCCATCCCTCTATCCATCTATCTGTCTGTCTGTCTGTCCATCCATCCATCCATCCATCCATCCATCCATCCATCCATCCCTCTATCAATCCATCCATCCATTCATCCATCCATCCATCTGTGTATCAATCCATCTGTACATCCATCACTCTATCTATCCGTCCATCCATCCATCCCTTTATCTATCCATCCGTCTGTCTGTTTGTCTGTCTGTCTATGCATCCATTCTTCCATCCATCCGTCCGTCCATCCATCCATTCATCCATCCATCTATCTGTCGATCCATCCATCCATCATCCATTTACTCATGAATCTATCCATCCATTCCTCTATCTATCTATCCATCCATCTGTCTATCTATCTGTCAATCCATCCATCCATCATCCATCCACTCATGAATCTATCCATCCATTCCTATATCTATCTATCCATCCGTCTGCCCGTCCGACCATCCATTATCCATCCATATCTGCATTAAATGAATGTTCCTCTCCATATGCAACATCTGATTATGACAGAAAATCATTTCAGTTCATTTCTCTGTTTGTTATAGCAAGCAAATATCATGGTTTATAGTAAAGTACTTACAATAAAAGTCTGTTAGGCAACATTTGCATTGGAATAAACAATAAAAGATACTCACTGTAATAGCAAAACAATGAATATATAGCCCTAGCATGCAACTCGTGTGATAAAACACTTACTCCTGGTCTGTGTTGCATCCAAACTTCAAACTCCTGTCCAATAAATCTGTGGAGATCAATCAAACATGCTGTCAAGATCACAAACTGCAATAGTTTGTAGAGCACATGTGAATGTGTGCCGAGTCAACTAGTAGTAAGTTACTGGTAGATTTAATTCTGTCATTAATTTTGCAATTCTGTTGATATTATCTGTGAAAACCATTCCCAATTCTCACATGAAATAAGCCTGATAAATAAACACTGGAGTCAGTAGAAGTTCTATGACGAAGGTTTTATAGAGCTGATGACGAGGTGCGGACACTTATCATGACTGGCTCGTCTGGTGACATGCAATTAGTCCATAATTAGCAGAGCTATTATTGAACATGTGTGAATCAAAGGTCAGCTATTTTTTCAAGTTAATATACATATTTCATTAGCTTGCGGAGGCGGCATGGACTGTAATTCAGGCGTGTCGGACGCAGTTTTTCCAGCGAGATTAACGATCGCCCAGCGTGCCCTACAATCACCCGTTAATTTTAATTAGCGTGGAGGGGACAAAGAGGGAGGAGTTCTGTCTGTGTGAGGAAAACATAAAGCATTTCATAGCATCTGTAGAAGAAAAAAAGAAGATATTTTGAAAAATGTCCATACAATAAAATTCATATTGGCTTGGAAAGACTTTAGGGTGAGTAAATGATGACATAATCATATATGTTCATTATTTTATTCATATATAGGAAACACTGCACAATAATTTAAGTGTTTTCTAAGGATCATTAATATATACTATTATCAATTTTGTTAATATTTTGAATTATTTCATATTTTTGAATTTTATATTTTCTGTTTTCACTTTAATTTTAGTTAGGGTTTAGTAATTTTGTTCTGTTATTGTCATTTGTATTATTTTGTGTGTGTATGCATGTGAATGTTTCTAAAATATTATTCATTATAAATATTAGTTTTAGTTTTTTTTGTTATTTTAGTTTAGATTTGTTATTTTTCAAGTTAAACTAAAATAAAATGAGAAATGTAACTGTAGCAGCTGGAAATACTCTTTCTCTCTATATATTTATATTAAAGAGGAGGCTGAAGGCCTAATATATGGGAGAAAACATTTTTAAAAATAATATATTCATAACATGCTTCCTCCAATACGGCTCAACCAATAGCGTGCATGTGTTTGGAGCAGGACTATCCATTTGTCTGACAAACAGAAGCCAGGAGAGTGTTTGAGAAAAAAATATGCCATCATTTACTTGTTGCAAACCTGTGATGAACCAGATTTTCCACTTGTATGCATGTTTTCCTGTTAAAAACTGAAATGACTGAAATGAAACCTCATGTTGTGTAACACAGAAAACTCTATCACCCCTACAGGCTCTGTTACTCTTATCCCTTCAGTGAAAGAAACTCCCAAATACAAAACACTATTAAATCTTTACACGTCTGCACTTTTCTCAACACGTTCTAGGTTGAGCTGTGAACTCATTTACACCGCCTGTGTTTTTGTAGAAGGATAACCTATTGTAATACAGCACTGGATTTCATCCGTCAGGGTTTTACTGTGCTGCTTTTTGTTCACACCGCTCTCTGAAAAATGTCTCAGTGCAGAGAGAATCATGCAATGTCATGTACATCAACTCAGGCCTTGAAGGATTCGCACTTTAAAACCAAAAAGTCCAAAACCAAGTGTGTGGATGGTGTATTCATAGGTTCTGAAAGCCACTGAATACATCTGTCTCTGAAGATCAATTATCCCGATAAGCAGGCCGTTCAATTCCCCGCGTGTCCCAGAACAGAGCGTGTTTCTACTAAAGCGCCTGCAACTCATAACTCAGTGTGATTTTATGCAAATGACTTGCACAGAACCTCCACTGAAACTTCTGTTCTCCACAACGACTTAATCTGAAATTGAAAATCTGAGAGATCAGTTGCGACTCTTTTTAATAAGCTTTTTAAGATGACATCCATAGAGAGGGCACATCGCCTTGAAGAACAGAGAGTGACATTTAAAAGTAAGATCTAATCGCTTAAGATGCAAATTTCAAAGGTGACTGATAGCTGCCACGCCGCGTGTGATAACTGCATACTCTTACTTCAGTAATTGCACACAGAATTTCAATGAAATGATAATCCATATTTAACTGATGCATGCATTTATCACTGCAGGGCAAAATAAAAATCTAACTTTTTAAGTGGTGCTTCAGTAGAATCTGTAATTATCTAAGAACTGACAGTCAGACAGACAAAGTCATCAACAGATGTAAGTAAAATAAATACTAAAACATTTTTGTTTTGTTAAAATAATACATGGCCAATTACAGGCCATGGGTTCAATGCAGGGAAACCAAGAAATGATAAAATGTATAGCTTGTTGAATGCAATACAAGTTGCTATGAATAAATGCATCTGCCAAATGCATGCATGTGTGTGTGTGTGTGTGTGTGTACACACACACACACACACACACACACACACACATGCATGCATTTGGCAGATGCATTTATTCATAGCAACTTGTATTGCATTCAACAAGCTTAAATTTTAAATGAAAATTAGAATTTTTTGTTTGGATAGAATTTTTTTTGGCAACTAACTGAAATAAGTTGACTAGAAATATATAAAAATTAAAACTGAACTAAAACTAAAACTGAAATAAAAATAAATTAATCCTATTTAGTAATATTTTGACAAATAAAAAAGGAAGCACATAGCAAAATTACAATATAAAAAAAATAAACATTTAAATTGAAAATATAAAAACAATAGCTACTTCAACATATCAATAAAAATAAGAAGTGTTTGCTTGGAAACTAACTGAAATTTTAAGTTTAAGTTTAAGTTGAAGCTCTAAAATTACTAACTGGAAATAAATAAAAACTTAAACGGAACTATAAATGAAAAATAAATAAATAAATTAAACATATATTAAAGTTTTAATCATTAAACTGGAAAATAAATAAAAACAAACCTATATAGTATTGTGTATATATATATAAAACATTAAAAAATTACTAAAAAATTTAAATAAAATAAAATTAAACTAAAAATTTGAATGTTTGCTTGTCCACTAAACGGAGTAAGTTTACTGAAGTTTAATTGAAAATAAATAAAAAATAAAACTGAATAAAATAAATTAAACCTGAACAGTAATATTGATAATAAACAAAATGAAGCACGTAGCAAAAATTGAAACAAATTAAAACTGAATATGTGTTATAGCATATAAATAAAACTGTTATAGTATTTAAATAATGCTAACATATCATGTGTGAGTTGTTTTTGTATAGAATTTAGCACCATGTCAGCTACCACCACTAGAAACAAGTAAAACATAGAAAAAGTAAATAAATAAGTACTTATATATACAGTACACAACAAATAAAAACAATGCATAAGAGTGGTTAAAGTTCATCTCTGAGAAATGCACAAAATAAATCTGGTCTCACTTCAATAAAAATCTTAATTAAGAAGTCCTAGAGGAGTTTAAACCATCACAGTCCATCAAAATATACTTCAGAGATATTCAAGTATGCATTGTGTCTCTTGCATACTTCCATGCTGCCTAGACAGTAAACCTCAAGGATGTCACTAGAGATGTGAATGGATCTCAGACCTTTAATGCAGCGTCTGAGCTGTAGTCCGTTATGAGAGGAGAGCAGGTTTAGTGCTTACAGAAGAGAATCCAGAAGACTGCAGGCCCGTCAGGTGAGGTGCGAGTTTGCCGTCTGCTCGTCTGAAGAGCGGCGCGTGCCGTTTATTATTAGCTGAGTCTCCGGCTGAGATCGCTCTGGGGATAAACAGCACAGGATACCTGCTGCACGGATCATTACTTCACACACACACACACACACACACACACACACACACACACACACACACACACACACACACAAACACCCACACCCCTCCAGCTGCAGAGAAGCACATCAGCGACACAAAACCACCCTCAGAAACAACAGCAGACAGACTGCAGCATCCGAACCGGTGGATATGATGATGTTTGGGGGTTAAAAACAATTAATATTCAGAATTATTATCGATTTAACAGCACTGAGACTATCAGATGAGAACAAAATTGAATAATGACATTAACTTTATATCACTGACATTGTTATTGAACTGAATCAACACTGAACTGAACTGAATCAACATCGAACTGAATTGAGCTGACTAATGAAACTATGTAACACTGACACAATGATTGAACTAA
>JAFVLL020013986.1:0-36017 GCA_021397915.2 Tor tambroides | reverse complement strand
TGTAGAGCTTCAGGGAAAAAGTGACTTTTTAACCGTTATATATTCTTTAGTCTCCAAACCCTTCCATTTATCTCTTCGTGGAAATAAAGTGAGTGTTGGCTGCATATTTCTTACTCCCAGCTGAAAAAGGGGGGAAAAACTCTTGCCCTTAAAGATGGATGCTGTTGCGGCAGTTCATTTCAAAAACCGCCAAAAGCAGAATAGGTAAATTGGAAGCAATTATTAGATTTGACTAAAAAAAAGGCTGAGCTAGTTGTAGATGACAGAGAATGATTCTTTGAGGGCATGGAGCTCAGATAAATTCATTAAGCATGTTTATTTTTGCTTAAACAGGTAATTTTTTTTTACAAGTTCTGAGTGTGTTTTTCTTCTTCCACTTGCACAGTAATGCAAAACATCAGCTAAAGACTTAAGCGATGGAGGAGAGATACATTTGTAGGCTTCCAGTCACTGAGCACTTCATGCCTATTGATTTCTTTATGATGCTGCATTTCAAGCCCTTTAGATGGGGAAAGGGTGGAGGTTGTGGACTCAGCCTGCACACACGTCTCCCTTCTTCCTCTTCCCGTGAAAGTAGAAGTCTATCTGGTCCAGAGGAGAGGTGAGAACTTGGGGGAATTAATTCCCTTTTAATTTGCAAGCAGGGCCGTATATCCTGTGGTCGATTGCATTACAGTAAGTGGTGGTGGCTGGGGACTTGGAGGCTAGGCTCTTGACCTCTTGGTTAATGTGCACAAATGCATGGGTCTGACTGAAAGTATTACAGCCAATGAGTGGGAGTGTTGAGAGATGTGTTTGAATTTCTGTAATGTAATGTGCTGTAAGTTGAAATGATAGTGTCTTATCTTTAGCATGTACTGTTGCTAGAGTCGGAATGTAATGGAAGTAGTAACATATCTTTTTTTCTGTATTGTGTCATACATCCAAGTGAAATGGATTATCAAAAAGGAAAAAATGTAGGGCAGGGATAAGTCATTCACAAAAAGATTAATAACAGAAAAAACAATAATGACTCTTTCAAATAGTTCTCCCAAACACCCATCTGCCATATGCCAAACAAGCAGATAGCCCCATCTCCAAGCTCACGCCATTGGTTGAGCCAGTGTTGCTGTTGTCAGGCTGACTGAAATGATCAAACAGAGCAATGTGTTTGGGTGAATAAACTAATATTTGACTGACTTACAGTTGTATCTGTATATTAAAGGGATCGTTTACCTGAAAATGAAAATTCTGTCATTAATTACTCACCTTCAAGTCGTTCCAAAACCCGTAAGACCTTTGTTCATCTTCGGAACACAAATTAAGATATTTTTGATGAAATCCAAGAGCTTTCTGATCCTGCATAGACAGCAATGCAACTACCACGTTCAAGGCCCAGAAAGGTAGTAAAGACACGAGAATACTTTTTGTGCACAAAGAAAATAAAAATAACGATTTTATTCAACAATTTCTTCTCTTCTGTGTCAGTCTCTGCCACGCATTCACGAGAGTACCACAAATTTTCATTTTTTTGTAAACTATCCCTTTAAAGGTGGGGTATGCATTTTTTCAAAAACGCTTTAGAAAAAGAGTCGAGGCCGAGTATCAAAACAAACTTGTAGCCAATCAGCAGTAAGGGGTGTGTCTACTCATGATGCAGAGGAGAGAGCGCTCATCAGTGCACATGACGGACATTAGACGAGCCAAGCAACCACAGAAAGATAGAGATGGTGGATAAAAAACAAAAGAGGAAAACGTCTGCGGAACAAAAGAAGGCTTACACTGTGTCTACACCGGACGTGACGGTTGTCCTGTCGTGGTCTGTCTACACTGGACGTGACAAAGCGACTGTTGAAAATCATTTGAAATTTGTGTCAATATGTCATAAATAGAACGCGGCAGTAGTTTACTGTCGAGGATTTGTCGTGTCGCGGCGCGGCATCCAGTGTAGACACGGTGTTACGATAAGTAGGACCCGTGTAAATATCAGATCAGCTTTTCAGCACTGGAGAGAACTCAAGGAGTGGGAAGGCCTGCGATCGGGCGCCGAGGTTGCTTTGTTTCTTCTCGATAGGTGAGTAACATTAGTTTTGCTTTGTTTCACAGAACTAATTGTTTCCATACGTATGTGTGGGGCGGAGCTGTCAAAATAGGGGTGAGACCCTTTTGGGGTAGGGGCATGTTTGTTTTGGTGATTTCAAATGTCAACATTGGCTACCAGAAATTGCTTACCCCACCTTTAAGTAGTAAAGGTAAAAGATTTTAAAAGAAAAGTTAAGACACATACAGATGTCTGTGTGTGTCTTTAAGTCTTTTTTGGGTTGTGAATTTGTAATGCAAACACATTTCACTTTGGGAAATTTCCGAATCCTTTCATTGTGTTTTATTTTGATAATGCTTATTACAGCCAAGTATGCGAGCATCTTGGTTATTTTTAATGGATTTTCTTTGTTTCCTATTTTTAATACAGCTCTTTATAAGGCTTTTACCAGATTGACGATATGCTCACTCACTATTTTTTTTCTGCCATTATTTATAAAATTGTATTTCTATTTTTGCCGCTCTATTTTTTCTGTAGATCCAGCTTCCTGTGTGTTGAATCAATGTCTGGGCTGGCAGAGCAATCAATCCCTATTTCTGGATTAAGACCCAGACAGCCAAAGCCTGGGCTTCCCTGTGTCAGCAGGGTACTGCGGTTCACACACACACACACACACACACACAGAGAGAGTAAAACAGAGTGTCCAGCGTCTTCTCAGTCTAAAAAGGGTCATTTTTTTAAGAAAATACCATTCCTCTAATTTACAGGATAAGTTTGATCTGTGAACCAAATGGCCATGTATCATGCTGACACCTCGTTGTCGATGATCCAAGAAAATTGGATCTGTATTTAGGAGCTTATCGGCAAAGTGATCATCATCCAAGTTCCTGAAGATATCTGCAGGTCAGCGTGGCTCTGATCCTTTGATGGGCCTTTATATGGATGTTAAATTGCGTCTCTGTGTGTTTCAGGTCAGAACTTCAGCAGTTTCGAAACGCCGGACACAGAGACGAGAGAGCTGCTCAGCACTGGTCAAGAGGGCCAGTGGGTGTCCATAGGAGGACTGCTGCCGTATTCTAATTACACTGTGCTGGTGAAGGCCTGTAACAGTCAGGGCTGTGTGGAGAGCTCTCCCACCAGCATCTCTCTCCCACCAGGAGGTCAGTACCAAACACAGCTTTCTGTAATAGAACACTATTTATATATTTGTTGTACACAGACTAGGTAAACTGACACATGCCACACGTTAACTATGTTCTTTTGTTATATAGATTTGATCTTTGCTTATCCGCAGAGAATTATTGCAATAACCATTTGTTCCAAACACTATTTTATTTTATTTTTACCAGACACTTTTATACAAATTGACTTTTTATATTTTGACATTTTATTCAAGGTATATACATTTCATCAGTTCGTGCATTCGCTGTTAATGTTTAAATTAATTATTAATTTTTGGGGGAAAAAAAGATAATGAAAAAATAATTATCTGTTTTTATTTAATGTATTGTTTATTTGTTTAATTAATGAATTATTTTATTTATTTGGGGTGGAAGGGGTGCTTGCTTTATTGAATATAGATTGTGAAGATTGACACAGCTAGAAATTCGGAAAGCAGAAATGAAGCCGTACGTGAACCTGTATCATTCAAATAAGAATGGCTTAACGTATCTACAGTGTGTGACAAGTATTGCACCATGTGTCTAGAAATGTGGGCTTTTTTTGGGTGAAAAAATAAAATTATTAGATAATGCAATATGAAATAGGAATAGGTTGGAAGTTAAGAAATCTAAATGATCCTCAGAAATCTCATAAACTCCACTGGCTGAAACATCAACATCTGCCAGAAAGCTGACAAGAATATGATTAGCGCAGTTAGTTGTAAATCAATATGCAGTAACTCACTGGGATTTTGTACACAAACTAAAGTGATGCAATCACCTGCTATTGATTTTTTCCTTCCAAAACGTTTCTTCATAAGTAAAATGTGTATTTTTTCGCATATACAATTTAGAAACGCTCTATTTCCATAATATTGCCATGTTCTTCATTAGCAGACAGCCTGTAAACTTCAGCCCTGGCTCATCATATCTGACGCAGAGCTACAGGCTCTCTGCTCTAATGTTTAATCACATGCCTCCACACGGGCAGAGAGCGAGGTGTTTGATCAGGCTGAATCTTCCGGGCCCCATAACGCTGCTTTGTACGGGGCCAGCAGGGAGACATTGGACATCTGCTGGCTGACAGAGAACAATGCCCGCTGCTGGTGATCTAAAGACATGCCATTTCCAGTCTATGGCAATGGCAGATAAGAGCGTATGCACACAAGAGTAGCCACTATAAGTTTATTGCCACACTAAGGAGCCACACTTTCCCACTGTTAAATTGTTGTTGATTTTAATTATGACTCTTATGGCTCCAGAATGTTCTTTTTTACGACCTTCTCAGGCAAATGAAAGGTAACAACTCATTGGTTAAATAGGCCTTGGTCCATCCTTCCTTTTACTTAATGGTGTGGGAACTTATTAAGCTGATTTATACGGAGAATGGCTGTTGGGAAGCATGTGACACGCACTGGGTTATATGTGTTTAAGCGAAGGGTAAATTACCATGGAGGAGATAAAAAAAAGACAATTTACTGATTTCTGCCTTCCCAACCCCCCATTGTGTTCAGTGGGAAGGAATGGTTGGAAAAGAGGGGTCAGTGGACCAGTGTTTCTTCAGATGAGGGTGGATATTCAGTGCAAATCTTTATAATTTTGTTTAATATTTTCCTTTCTTGTTTTTCCTCCTCCTTAAGAGTCCGAAATTTTCGTCCGAAATTTTTCCCACGTTAAAAAATAAATACAACCTCATGTTGTGCCAATCACGTTTACACACTGCCTCCGAAACTTTCGTCCATCATAAAAAAATTCAGATCAGGTTTGATTTTCTGTGTTTTCGCATCCGTAACAAGCATTTTGATAGGAAAGGATGACGGATACGAAAAACCCCCCGAAAAAATGCATACGAAAATTTCGGATTCGGTGTGCAAGGACCTTTACTCTCTTACTGCACGTCATAACCAGGCGCAACATGACAAGTGATAAATGCTTCGACCTACACTGAAAAAAAAAATTGGAGTAGGACTAAATTGAAATTGTTAGTAAATGTAACAGTATGTTTTCAAGTAAAGGTTGCACAAAGCAAACTGTTTCAAGTAAATTTATTTTAGTTTTTGTAAAATTTTCTTAAATTACGCCTATAAACGTGCTATAATTTAGTAAGCAATAAATATTTTTTTAACATGATTACAATTAATTTTTGAAGAATTAATGTGTGTACTGATAATATGTTCAATAAACTTTTCTGAACATAACCCAATGAGAGACAGCAATTTACATAAAATATATTTTAATTCAATGTCATAAAAATGATTGAAAATTCATTTTAAAAGGTAAGGATAAAAAGATGTTTTACACCTTAATTTTAAATGTTTTTAAGCAAACACAGCGGCTAAATGTGTGAACTATTATTTATTATATTTTATTTATTTATTGCTATTTTAGATCTTTCCATCCCAGTTAAAGCCACTCCAATAGTTATTTTAACTGAGAAATCATTAGACTCAGTTGTATCTGACATGTAAAAAATAATATGACCAGACCCATATTTCTTTGGCCAGATAACTGTAAATTCCCCAGCTAGGACCCATGCATCCACAAACACACACACTTTCACACACACATCTTTCCTGATCAAAGAGACTGGTGAGACATGTCTTTCGACCTGATAACCACCTTTGCTTTGCTTGCTTTTGCTTTACGTTCTGTGACAATTATCATTCCGTCTGTACCTGAAAGGAAGATCATTTTCCTGTAGGGAAAAGAAAATGAAGTTGCTGGGGCACGTTTCATGAACAAACATCAGCATTTGAAACCCCAGAGCTCCGCCGTTGTCTCATCTCTCACGGAGGTGAACGGAACGCTCATTCCCAGAGGAGTGTGTATGGATTGAGGATTGATTCGGGGGGAATGGGACATGGCCTTGCATGTTCTTAGATGATGAAGCTGACCTGTAAACGCCACTCCATGTTAATGCCCAGCCTTTAAATACAGACCAATCGCTCTCCGATGGCCCTGTTAAAAAACAGCAGCACACCCAAGTTAAAGTTCTGCGAAATTGTTCAAGTTCAACACAAAGACACAAGAAGTATAAATTTTAAATACCACACGTTTCCCTCCACTTCTTTCAGTAGATCTTTTGGTTTGTCTTAGCTGAACTGAAGCCTTGTCTCAAACTGTCCTTGTTATATCAAAGAACAGACGGAGTAGAAGGCTTAGGATACAGACGAAACATAAAAGTGCATAGTTTAAAATGATTAGTGACACTTTTGATATACCTGAGGAAGGAGGGAGGTGAAACAAAGGAAGCTTCATGCCGACTGTTTGATGAAATAAGGCTGTGAGGAATTAACTCTTTTGTCAATGGGGTGTCTTACTCTAGTTAGACTCTCCTTCTCACCGTCTCTCTCCATTTTTTTCTCTCTCTCTACAAACTTTAGGGAAGAAATCAAATGCTTTGAACATATTGTTCATTCCTCAGTGTGCAGAACATACAGGTTAACACCATTGTATTTTGGTAAAATAGTGTAGACGAGGACAAACGCAAGCATACGCTGTATAAAACCAGTTTTTCTAAGGATTTTTTCTGTGCTCACCTAAAAATAAGTAATAATACGTAACCATGGCAGCTGAAACAACATTTTTGCCACAATTGTGCTTTTAGTTCATTTATACACTTATTTACAGTACCAGTGTTAAATGTTTTAAACAGTTGCTGACCTGTTAGTTAAACATGATGTTCATTTTTATAATAAGTAGGTTAACATAGGTAACTTTCACTTTCTATGTATAGTTACCAATCAAACGTTTGCTGCCTGTAAGATTTTTTTTTTTGAAGAAAAAAACATTTGTCTTATGCTTACCAAGGCTGCAATTACAGTAAAAACTATAATATTGTAAACTATTGTTGCACTATATAGTATACTATAATACTATACTATACTATACTATATAGTTTTCTATTTAAATATATTTTAAAATTTAATTTATTTCTGTGATAGCAAAGCTGAATTTTCAGCATCATTACTCCAGTCTTCAGTGTCACATGATCCTTCAGAAATCATATTACTATGCTGATTGGTGCTCAAGAAACATTATTATTATTATAATCAGTATTGAAATGTTTTTTTCTGTTTTAATATTTTTGTGAAAACCATGATCATATATTGATTAATTATGCAGCACCATTTGTTTATTTTAATATTACATTAGATTTAATTATTAGCTTTCACAACTTAGAAACCCCCTGCAGTTCCCTCATGCTTTCTATACTGTTTATTGTATAGTATCAGTACACTATAAAAAATCAATAATACAAAAAATAAAACAATGATTAATGGAGTATATTTTACAAGAGAATACTATTTCAGTCTTTCATCTTCAAAATTTCACATTTAACAGTTATATACGTTTTTTAAGTATAATCAACTTAATTGTTTATTTTTTTAACGTGATAACCTGGCCATGCCATTATTTTAATAGTAGTTCTATGTCATGCCAGCAAGAAACTTGATAGTGCAAACCTTTTGTGGTGAAACATGTAGGCCTATGATTGTAGGACTGCACAGTATCTACAGGTAGCATTTTATGCAGAAGTATGTTTTATATACATCATATCATATGACTTTTGTCACCTTTTATTGAATATTTGTGTGCAGTTGGTGGTTTCTTGATAAATTCACAGTATGCCCACCTCTTCAGTCAGTGCTATACCACTGGTGCACTGTATGTGTGTGTGTGTGTGTGTGTGTGTGTTGGTGTTCAGGTCCAAACTATATGAAGTAGTATTGGCATCTCTGAGCTGCGGCAATCTGTAGGGACATGGTCCAGACCTGTCCATATGCTCATCATCATCATTATGTTTATGACTGGTTGGCTGGGCTTTGCGCTGTTTATTCCTGCCCAAAAGCCATAGCAGCAAAGGCAGATGGAGGAAAAGAGTGAAATGGCTTTTATCCCCAAGTCTGTCCAGAAAAGCCCTATCCACTCTTCTCAAAGCAGCAGCGTCCCTCTGCCGAGCTTTTCCTTGCCTAATACAAGCCACATGGACATTATGAAAATTGCAGCTTGGCAGTAAAACTAATTTTGGAGAGCTGACTTGAGTGATGAGACTGACCCCCGCTGAGCACGAGCCACGTCCCCGTTCCCACATGCCATCCTATGTAGCGTTGGATTCAGACGCCCACATCGTCTCTTCCTTCTCCGTTCAATCAGACTGTCACCCTGTCCTCCTAAATGACACATGGGTACGTCAAGCTTTGAAAGTCCCACAACAGCTTGACATATCCATACTCTTTATTGACATAATTGGCAGTTCCATCACTCATCAATCAAAGTATTAACATCTTTTTTCTTGCCTTAATGTCAATGAGTTGATCTCATTTAGTTCATTCTCTGTACACCAGAGACCACGGAACCAGGAATTCAGTCTCGCCCTCATAACCTTTTGTTTTGTTTGTGTTTTTTAGCGCTTCGACCATCACCGGCGTATTCAATTCTAATTCGTATTCTATCAAGGCGATCCTATTTCAGCGTGGCCGAAATGACTTAAGTAATCAACAGTTATTGAGTTCTTGTGGCTGGACAAGAGGAGGGTTGATTGAGAATGAGACTTCACTTAGGGAAAGGACTTCACTTGGAGCATTGGAGTGCTGTATTATTGAGGCTGATGCTGACTAGATTGCTCCTCAGAATAGATGATTTTTGCCTGGAGTCCTCCCTAAGCACTAAGACAAGACCCAGAATCAAGATGTTTTCTTTCTTGATGGGTGAGATGTGTTCATGTGCTTCCAGGCAATTTTGTAATATAGTCTCAATGTCTTGTGGATAAAAATGTGCAAACATTGCAGTTACTTATTACTTATTATTACTTTTATAATTTTTCTGTTACATTATATTATATTATATTATATTATTTGACCATCGATTTTTTTTTTGATCTAACCATTTTTCATATAGAACAATTCAATATTAATACTTAAAGTACTAATATTGTAAAACTCACAGATATTTTTTATATTTTATACCCTCGTGTGCATGAGGGTGGGTGTGTAAGTGCCCTGAACAGTGAGATTGTGTTGAGGTCAGATGACTCTCGCAGTAAATAGAAGGCGCAGCATTATCCGCAGGGTTGATGGTGCGTTGGGCTAGAAGCGAGGCGAGGAGGCTCCGAAGGGGCCAGGAAGTCCTTGTAAATCAGAGGCACAGAGAGCTGACCGCACCATTAGACAAGTGCCATTCACATTCTCCACCCGTCTCTTGACTCTCTCCGTAAAAACAGAGGAATTCTCTCTCTCTCTCTCTCTCTCTCTCTCTCTCTCTCTCTCTCTCTCTGTCCAGTCTGTGATATGCACAGATTAAAGATGGCCCCATGATTCCTCACCAGCAGAATATGGGTGAAATATGGGCAAACCCAGCAATTGGGTTGTTTTGACCCAGCAGTTGGGTTAAATCTTTAACCTAAAAATAATAATTAAATAATAAACATTTTTAAAATTGCATATTAAATGTTCACCTTTTGATTATTGCTGATGCCTCTAGCAATTATATGTCAGATTTTACAACCTATTCTGGGTTAATTTTAAGTCAGCCATATAGTATTTTTTAACAATAGTCGAGTTAAAATAGTTGAGTTAAATAAAAATTAAACATTTAACCCTACCGCTGATTCAAAACAACCCAGTGTATACTTGCAGAATCTATTTAAAGAGGACCTATTATGCTCCTTTTTACAAGATGTAAAATAAGTCTCTGATGTCCCCAGAGTGTGTATGTGAAGTTTTAGCTCAAAATACCTGACAGATAATTTTTTATAGCTTGCTAAAATTGTCACTTTTAGGGTGTGAGCCAAAACGCTCTGATTTTGAGTGTGTTGCTTTAATGCAAATGAGCTGTTGCTCCCGGAGAAGAGGGCGGAGCTTCAAGAGCTTGAGCTCCTGCATTAGCAGTGCTAATGCTAGCCTTTGCAAATAAACATTCCACTATTAGTACAAGCCTGTTATCTTTACAGAAAACGTACTGAGTTTCAAAGTCAGTCATCTGATTGTACTGTGCATAATAAATTTGCGTTTATGAATTGCACAGACAGGGAGCACAGTGCGATAAAAAAATAACAACATAGCTGGTCTCATGGTGCATGGCATGCTATCACAAACTTTATAAGTCCCACTCGTGATTATGAGCTCAACAAACTCAAGCGATCGACTCACATTGCTTTCATATGCAACTTTTAACTACAACATTCCTATTCACGATCATTCATGAAGACAGCACCAGTGAGAACAGACCGAGACAATGGTAGCTTTAGCATCATTAGCCTTACAGAGTGCTAAGAAGCTCTTTCAGAAGGGCATTTTAGAAAACAAACATGTGAAACTTACTTTGCCTGGAGCTGACGTTCACGCACAAAGTGTTGGTATTGATCCCTACACGTATTGGGGACTTTACCGATTTTTTTCAGGGACATTTCCTTAGACAATGACACTTAACCACAGTGTCCTCGGCTCAGATGAGAGGAGATTATGGCGACTCCTTTGTTCGTTAGTGCATCCCAAAACACAACACTTTGGCGCTGACATTGTATATCTCCAGCAGCTACAGTAATCAGTAACGTTAATGGTGGAGGCGGACGCAGCTTCTCACTCAGGGCTGTGTCTCTGCTTATAGGGCAGCGTCACAAATGGGTGGGAATTTTTCCCCTCAGTGATGTGAACAGAGGAGAATCTGAAACAGCTCGTTCTGAGAGACTGTTTATAATTTTTTTAGATTATAAATAAATGAGTGGGTGGATTTTTACCATTATAGGCTGGATGTTTTCACACACTGCAGCCACACAACTGTGTTCAAACACCTTATAAAAGTGATTTTTGCATAATAGGTCCCCTTTAAGAATCTATAAATTTCAGATCTATTCCTATATATATATATGCACGAATCATTATTACAGAGGTAGAAACACAGTGACATAAATATGTCAACATACACTACCATTCAAAAGTTGAAATATGAGATGAAATATAATATCGGCCATTATTTAAAACAAAAAAATCCCTTAAAACTCTTCTGGAGAACCTCTCAAGGCATACAGTAGGTTGTGCTATTGTGAGTGATTATTGTCCAGCATTTGATGTAGTATATATACAGTATGGGCTTTTTCAAAGTCTCTCACCCCTAAAACACTCCCATCCCCAGCAGTGTTTCTACCCATGTTCCTTAGCATATGCTGTACCGTGCAGGTCTCTTCTCTGCTCCACTTCACCTCTGCATCCTCTCCACATACAGCTCCAGATGGCCTCCTGCCCCCCAGGCTGGCAGCTGCCACCCCCACCTCGCTGCAGGTGGCCTGGGCTGCTCCAGCGCGTCACAACGCTCCCGGACCTCTGCGCTACCGGCTCCAGATGAGGACTTCAGCTTCCCCACAAGTTCACCAGTAAGCCATGAAGACCTTTCACAGTGTACACATGCTCTTTTCCACACTACATACACATGTAGGTCATTGTTACTGCTGCAAACATGCAGTCTTCAGTGAGCAATAGTTCTTTTGTACTGAAAATACAAAATGATCTAAGGCAGTGACTTTGGATACACCTATGAGTATTTGACCTAAAGAGAAGACAGCAGTGGTTAGACTGTTGTAGAGCAGATGTACAGGAATATCAAATAGTAGGCCTAGACCAGGGCTGTCCTTATGAAAAAAAAAAACTGCTTCTGTAAAAAGAAAAAAAGAAAGAAACAAATGTTTTATCTAATATGTATGCATTACATGCTCCCTGACAACAAATTGCAATTTAATCAGAAATAGGGGAATTCTCATTCTGTTGTAATAAATAAATGACTAGGCGCATGTATTATATATCACCCTCATTTCCTGGGATTCTTTTGAAATGTATTTCATTGTTCATGTGATTTATTTATTATACTCCATGGTAAATTTGATCGCAGGGCTCTGTGGAAGTTGATGCTGCTTAAAAACCAGCAAAGATTTGTTCCAATCAGCAGGACTTGTAAGCCATTTAATGCAGCGTGATTATATCTATTTGTCATTTTAGTTCAATAAAAATATCCACTTGCGTTTTCACCAGAATAATGTCATATTCTAACCATAGAAGTTGATGAGCGCATTCAATCCTAAACTCACTTTTGATTTGCTATGCTAAGCACTTAACGGCAAAATATATTTTAATCATTTTAAAGCCCATATAAGGTCAGAATCTATAAGCTTGTGTACTACTAAGAGTTGACAAAATTAGCTTTAGCTAATATAAATATTTAAAATGCAGTCTTTATGCTAATAAGCAACTATCTAATAGTGAAAATTGGTCCCTACATTAAAGTGTTACCATTAGGAGGGACCCTTTAAATTTAAATGTTACAAAATTTCTATTTGAAATAAATACTGTTCTTATTCATTTTTGAGTTTGTATTCATCAAATCCTGAAACACTGCATCACGGTTCTTGAGGACAAATCAGCGTATTAGAATGATTTGCAATTCAGTATCATGTGACACTGGAGTAATGGCTGCTGAAAATGTAGCTTTTGCCACCACAACAATAAATTGCATTTAAAAATAAATAAAATATAAAATATTGTTTTAATATTTCACAGTATTACTGTTTTTAATGTATTTTTGATCAAATAAATGCACCCTTGGCATAAGAGACGTCTTTCAAAAACAAAAACAAACAAAAAAACACACATTTTGGCTGATAATGTTAATCACACAATTGCAACTGCAACATTATTTCTCATAATTAGGACTTTGTTTTTTTTGTTTTTTTTTGACTTCATAATAATAGTATTGGCTGTTATTAAAAATGTAAACACATCTACTGTACTATGTAATGTGTACTGTAATTTGTTCTGTGCAATGCACATGTATTTCTATCTTTAGGTTAATGGACGATGAGACGACTGTGTTTAGTCACATGGTTAAGGACCTTGATCCCTTTGCTGAGTATCACTTCAGACTGCTGGTGTCCAACAGCCATGGAGAAACCAGCAGCCCATGGGTCTCTTTTTTTACCGCACAGGACAGTGAGTTCCACAACTGACACACACATTTGCACAATGTCTACAAACACAACAGAAAGTCATTAAGCACACAAAGAGTGTTTTGTGTTTAACCACATGTCAGGCGGTTCCTCTGTGAGGCTTGTCCCACAGAGAAGAGCAGGTGTTGAGAGAGAGAGAGAGAGAGAGAGAGAGAGAGAGGGAGAGAGAAGGCCAGTGGGCAGAGATCACTAGTTAAAGGTACGCCTCTTCCACATGACCTTGCCGGTGTCATTTTGGACTGATTACTGTAATAGAATCATATTAAGGATCATAACAGACACTCTCTGCTAAGTTATAAATTAATTATACTTCAGCCTATTAGCACATGCATTATAATTACTGAGCCAGTATTTGCATACACTCAGATTGCACTGTATTATGGACCATCACCTCTTCATTATCATGCTTAGAGACATCCCCCTCCCCACAATGCCCTGCAGCACTTCACAACTTCTGCTTTTGGGAAGAGTTTTCCCTCTGTCTGAGAGGAGAACTACGTGAGCTGAGTAACATTCACAGCCTCATTGAGACTTTTTGTTCAGTTCCTTGTCTTGGATTCTGTTTGGTCTTCTTTTGTTGCACCATGTGTCTGTATTTTTTTATCTTGCAGCTTGTAATTAGTATTCTTTATGGATGCTTAGCATATCTTTCATGGGCTGTATTCCTCTCTAAGAGGATGTCAGAAATTGTCATGCCTTTTAGAATCTCTGCATTATCTGCATTGTTGAGCACTGAAGAATATGTCCATGTCTGATGTTTTTAATTAAATATTTTTACGCTTAGATTATAGGTGTGGTTTGGGATAAAAAGGTTTTTGATAAAGATATGACAATGATATCACTTTATAAAGTGCTCGCTGAACTCATTAAAACTTGTTAAAATTTCACTGTGATAGTGATATCAGTGATAGTGATATTTCACTGTGAAAGTGACTTTTTTTTTTACTATTTGTTGCAATTTGTTTTCAATTAAAACTCAAAATTTGTTGGATTGATATTTGTATTTTTATATACAATGTTTATATATTTAAGTAGGCCTAAATATATTTAATAAATAAATATATTTAACTATGTTAATAACATTATTTTTTTATATAATGTTATATATTATACATAGAAAATATGTTTAATAATTATACATAGACAATGTTTAATAAATATATGTATTCAAATATGTTAATAATATAATAATATTTATTAAATAATAATACATAAATATTTGAATATTTACTTATTTACTTTATATTTAATATTTACTTTTGAGCATTTAAGTGATTGGAATTCAGTGTGAGTCTGTCGTCATTTCTCTAAAGTATGTAAATATTTAGTAATATTTTCAGATATTTATTTACTAGTATTTAATAAACATTATTATATTATTACCATTTGAAGGCATATATTTTTAAAATATAATTTCTATGTGCAGAAAAATTTCTTTTTGGGGGCCACTATTGCTACTGGAAGAAACTGGAATGATTGAACATATCACTTTAATTCATAAGTTGTTGTTGTTGTTTTTTTAATGTGACTGTAAGTGTATTTAGTAGGGCCGGGCGATATATTGCATGCGATTGTCATGCGCATCTCGTCAGTAAAGCCGGTTCCGTGATTAGCGGTAAATCTCCATCACCTGCTTTCAGATGGAGCGGCATTTAGTACACAGAGCCGTAGTTCACTGACAAGCTACAAAATATCGCGTTCATTATCGAAGGCGATTCATCTGCGATAATGAACACGATATTGCGTACCTTGTCAGTGAATAACTGACAACCGAAACAGTCACTACCGAAACATTTGGTGGAGTTTCAGTGGTGACATCTTTGGGGGTTTTTGGGTGTTATCCCATAGAATTGTCACTACCGAAACAGTCGCAACCGAAACATGTCATCATTTTTTCGGTAGTGACAAAAGGGAACATATAATCCTCATATTTCGATGAAATAAACAAAATTTTAGTACAGTTATGCAATTATTTTAGTATTTTAGTATGCGAGTTAAAATTATAATGCTGTAATGCGATGTGGTTGCTACCAAAGCATTACTGTCACAACCGAAAATGTGCTGTCACTACCGAAACATGGGATGTTTTGTCAAAAATAAAGTATACTGAATTATCACCTAAGATGTTATTATATTTTTTGGTTCAGTGTACATTGAAACTAATGAACCCTTAACTTGGAAATCAGTGTGGTCAGCTTGCCTTTTACAAAGAAAAATTGGATTCAAAATACAACAAATCTCATAAATTACACTTGAAATATTGTTAAAAATTTAATTGTCATGGATTTACCTCTGAAAAAAATTTTGTAAAATAGCAAAAATATATATTTACAATCTAGATGCAAGCAAAATCTTTATAGGTCAATATAACCCTTCTAATTAAATTCTTATTACTGTGTTTCGATAGTGACAAATTTGGTGAGAGGACAAATATTCCGAAACTTTCTGAAAATACAATATGAGAATTAACTGCACAATTACTAGAAATGTGTACCTTGGATATTATACAATTTGCATACATACAATTTTTTTGGAAAAATACACCTTTTTTCAAGAAGTTTCGAACTCTGACTTTGGATCAATTCTGTAGAATGGCCCGTATACTCTACAAATGCTGAAACTGCCATGACCCAGCATGCACCATATTAACAGCTTTTCTAAAAGTCGCTCTAATCCCAAACATGCGACATGTCAAATCCCGATCAGCATGCCATGTATATCAAAACCGTCCTCCTCCTTGCTTTCCATCTGCATGTATCTGGAAGCAGAAATGAGCCCTTCACTCCAGCTCTATTTACACATCTCTTTCTTTGCGGCAGGGGTGATGACTTTGAGAACAGGTGGGCATTACCAAGAAGGAGAGAAATGATTGTTATTGTTAAAGAGAAAAGCCCTTTATTTCTTTTCTGAAATGGGCTGTGAAGAGCCTTGTGCGGCATATTCGGCTCTCTGCGGCAGGATTATGGGGAAAGCGTGAGTTTTAGTGGCTCCTGGCACTGCTAATAAACACTCTCGCACATATCATCAGCCGCCCCATCAACGTGAAATAGTACCCGGCAAAGCCGCACTAAATTAACAGTGGGAAAGAATTGAGGAGATTTTTCAAAATAATGTGGCCAGCCGCATGATAAAGGAAGAGGAAAGGATGGGCAAGGTGAAATAGGAGGAGAGAAACGTATGTCATATTTTCTTTAGCTCTTTTTCTTCTTTGATAGGGTCCCAGTCTGCCCGCACGTCTTCATCTCTAATTTAGAAATCCCCTCTAGAGAGAGTTCTCCACGTCTGTGTGAAATGTTCACAGCAGCACAGGCTATAGGCTGTGTGCATGAGCTGCCCTATATAAGATGCTCACATCTATGCAAGCAGTCACAAATAGTGTCTCATAAATACATGTGGATATTCAAATTACCATCTTGTTTTGATTCAACATTGATTTTCTATTATTTTATGGTTATTTTTCTGTTTCTTTAATTTCATACATGATGTCTGGGACATGTTTTGTGACAGCAATTCCAAACTAGAGGTATTTGGAAAGTTTTAAATTTCTGGTTTGTTGAGTGCATTAACCTTACTGATGGAGCTGTGGTGGAAACACTTGTCTGATTTGTCTGTTTGGCTCCTTTTGTGCTGCAGTATGTCAGAACACTACTAGAAATCTCCTTAGTGAAGATGTATGAGCATTTTAAGTATTCAAAAGGCCCTCATTCCTTTCCTTTTTATCATTCCATTAAGATTTTATAACCATCTTTTTAATGTAATTCCATCCATGAATTTTTACCCCTTAGACTTGACAGGCGGTTCTGTGAACATAAACTCTTTCCTCTGTCTTCTCTGTCTGTGCTAAGGCACATGAGTCTGTGTGCTGGAGTGACATATACATAAAAGAATTTAGAGGTGCATTTTTTGGGCCCCCCCGTCTTTTCCTAGAGAATCTGTTGTATAAAAGACCTGTACGGTTTAACTTTTAAATTTTTGGCAAAGCATATAGATAGATAGATAGATAGATAGATAGATGTAATAAGGTTGGGGTTGATCCTATTTAAATTAACTCAGTTCAAGAAATGACAAGAGAAAAAAAATACACACGCACACACACACACTCATTCGAAGGATGTAGTTTAGTAAATAATAAGATAAAAATTATTATACATTTTCTTATATTTTAAAGTAAAACAATTTTCTTTTTTTATGGATTTATGGATAAAACTATGCTAAAATTCTAAAAATAAACATCAAATGGTATAAAAAAAATATTATTATTAATAACAATTGTGATAAATCAGTCATGAAACAATCATTATTTTTGCTATTACATTTGTTGCCACACACACAATGTAGTTTAGTAAATAATAAGATAAAAATTATTATAATAAATGTTCTTATTACATTTTAAAGCAATTCAATCTTTATTTATGGATAAAATTATGCTAAAATTCTAAAAATAAACATTAAATGTTATAAAATAATAATAATTATTAATAACAATTATGATAAAACACTGAAATTATGGATCTATTATTGTATAAATTATTATTATTATTATTAGTTTTAATAAAACTATAAAAAACAAATATTCTAAGATAAAAAATATTATTATTGAATACATTTCACTATGGATTATATTTAAGGATTTATCATTCATAATAGCAACAATATAATATCTCCATGATCTAGAGAGACGCAGCTCCGCTCTGACAGCACAGCATTGAGACTGACAGCACAAGGACACCGTCTGATTGGAGTAGCCTGATTCTCTGGATTAAAATGTAGAGCAGGCGGTGTGCAAATCAGCTCATTTGCCAAAGAGGATGGAGTCAGCCGCTGCATATCGCAAGCAAATATGAAATTATATTTATGGATTTATTCGTAGGGGTGATGCGGCTAAGGGATATCAGCGATGTGCGAGGCGAACCTCTGAAGGGTCTGTAGTGAATTGGAGGAAATCACTTAAGTTTCCTGCCCAGTCATTTTCTCTGAGTGGTTACAACAACAGCCGCCATGGCAGCACTAACATCAAGAAATCCTTCATGGATCTTCAAGCCTGGACAGCTCGGGTCATTTTCATAATTACACATCCACACATGCATATACCAAAATGCATGCCAGCATCCCCACGCACTCCTTCCCTCTTTCACGTCTGATGGCTTGTGCCAGTATCTCTTTGGCTATGACTGGTATAAAACAGTAAGAAGTTTTGAACTTTATTTCATTTAAACAGAATATTAAATGATGTGTACAGGAACCTTCAAACTACATGTTTTACACAGTGCTTGAAAAGATCTCCCAACCCTGAAGGAAAAATAGAAATTCTGTCATTATTTATTCACCGCCACGTTCTACACCTTTGTAACTTTCTTTCTTCTGAGGAACACAAAAGATATATTCAAGAATATTGGGGTCTAAACAACATTTGATCCCACTGACTTTCATTGTGTACAAAAAAAATGTAAAAAAATCAAAACATCATCTTTTGTGCTGATGCATATTTAGCATCATGGCAAATGCAGCATTTCATTTAAACACAGCCGAGGCCTAAAACCTAAGATTACCTGAACACCTTCTTTTGCTGCTTTGCAAGCACTGGCATTTCCTTCAGGAAATGCAAATGGAGAAAATACTATTTTGATGATTTGTCTTTATTTGCTATGTGGAGCACTGCTATTGGGTTTCAGAATAATGCTGATCCAAAATGTCACATTGGTTTATGGCACTTTTTGTGCTCATTCTGTGAGGCCCGATATATGGATGCAGATTTACATTACAGTAATTTCCCAAACCATTTTTCTGACAGAACTGTTAGGAAACTCCAGAAAAAAACTGAAGAATGATAAGTAAAAGAGCTTGAACATTTGGTAAAATGAAAGCAGTTAGAGGAATATATGAGATGTGGTAATTGAAGTGAAGTTGTTTTGTTGCGTTTTAAGCGTCTCCTGTCTGCTCTGTAGCCTGGGCTGTCTGATTGATATTTGGGCCCTATGAAAGCTCATTTGAAGGTAATGTTTTCCTCCTCCATTTACATCCCACGGTAGCACGGTAATGGCGTACCGGCAAGGGCGTGTGGATCAAGGTGACTGGCTCTCTCTCTGCCGTGCTGGGCTGCTGATGTCTCCCCACAGATGGCCCACTTTCCACCTCCCATCACCATCACCTCCCAACTGACTCACTATGTATAGAGGAGACATAACCGGCTACATGTACGCTTTCTCTCCCCAAAGCTCAGCGGCCACCACAACAAGCAGCAAGATAATGACTTAAAAAAAACTAATAATGAAAAAAAGGGACATGAGAGAGAGGAAGCACACAGATGGAGCAAACTCACTATACAGTGGCACCACTGAATGTTATTTAAGCACAAAACCCTGCGTCTTATTCACTAAGCACCCACAATTCACTTAACCAGGTGCTAAACAGCTCTGCAATGTAAATTAGACTCATTTGTGTACACTTCCATTTAAAAGTTTAGGGTCAGGATGGTTTTTTTTTGTTTTTTGTTTTTTACAAGAAATTATAACTTTTACTGAGCAAGAACGTGTTAAACTGATCAAAATTGATCTACTATCATTTTTTCAAAAACGCTTTAGAAAACGAGTCGGGGCCTAGTACCAAAACAAACTTGTAGCCAATCAGCAGTAAGGGGTGTGTCTACTCATGATGCAGAGGAGAGAGCACTCATCAGTGCACATGACGGACATTAGACGAGCCAAGCAACCACAGAAAGATAGAGATGGTGGATAAAAAACAAAAGAGGAAAGCGTCTGCGGAACAAAAGAAGGCTTACACCGTGTCTACACTGGACGTAACAAAGCGACTGTTGAAAATCATTTGAAATTTGTGTCAATATGTCAAAAATAGAACGCGGCAGCAGTTTACTGTCGGGGATTTGTCGCGCTGCTCGCATCCGGTGTAGACACGGTGTTACTATAAGTAGGACCCGTGTAAATATCGGATCAGCTTTCCAGCACTGGAGAGAACTCAAGGAGTGGGAAGGCCTGCGATTGGGCGCCGAGGTTGCTTTGTTTCTTCTCGATAGGTGAGTAACATTGGTTTTGCTTTGTTTCACAGAACTAATCGTTGCTGTACGTATGTGTGGGGCGGAGCTATCAAAATAGGGGCGAGACCCTTTTGGGATAGGGGCATGTTTGTTTTAGTGATTTCAAATGTCAACATTGGCTACCAGAAATCGCTTACCCCACCTTTAAGCAGCCCAACTGTTCTTAACATTAATAACAATAATAATAATGATGATTTTTGAGCACCAAATCAGAATATTAGAATGATTTCTAAAGTATCATGTAACAATGAAGCCTAGAGTAAATGGCTACTGAATATTCAGCTTTGCCATCACAAGAATAAATTTAATTTTAAAATAGATTAAAATAGAAATCAGTCATTGTAAATTGTAATAATATTTCACAATATTACTATTTTACTGTACTTGTAAATAAATGCAGTCTTGGTGAGCATAAGAAGCTTCTTTAAAAACATTAAAAAATTGTAAAATCGATCCCAAATTTTGAATGGCAGTGCATATTTTCTATTCATCATGGAAAGCAGATATTTATCAAATGAAATAAATGGTGGAGAACACTATAATATACATCCAGATGTGCAAACTTTCAGCATTTTTTTCTGAGAGCTGATTCAGGCGTCTGGAATGAAGGAGTGATAAAGTACGCCAAATTGTTAAGTCTGCCGCATCTTCCATAACAAAACATTCAGAACTGACCCCATCGCACCATGAAAACTGCGCTCAGCACAGATTTAGTTCCATTAAATGATATGCATAATTCAGACACTAAAACAACATTCAGTAGGTGCAAATAAACAGTGCTATCAGCCAGAGCAATTCATTCTCACTAATGTTTTCTAAACCCGAGTGCATTCAATATGTAGTGCAAGCAAACGCACTGCATTATCGAAATAAACTGACCTTTTTTAAATAGATCAGCTTTATCATCATAACTCTGATTACAAAATGACGTCAAGAAATAAAGAGGTTTAATTCTCATTAGTCATCCCTAACCCTAACTCGAGCTTCATCCATTTTCACTTCACACAGCCGGCCGCTGCTTATGATTCCGGCCCAGATTTCTCCATTCATCTAGTAGCTGTTATTTTTGGGGGTAATTTTTTACTGTGTCTGTGAAGGGGCCCTGCCGATTTCGCTCCCTCTCCCTCCTGATAAATAAACAATGCACAGATCTGACCTTTGGGTTAACAGGTTTTTATGCTTGCTCCACTCAGCACTCTAACTGATTCAATTACCACAAAGGTTCAGGAGCGTCCATGAATACTGAAAAAGCTCACGGCCGCCGCCACTGCAAAACGCCTGCATAGGTGCTCGCCGGCAAATCCAATGTGGCTCTCAGGAGAAATTCCTTAATTGTAAATAATTTTACCACATGAGACAATCAAGTCACCTTGAACACGAACCACCCCTCCTTACTTCATCCCCGGCCAGCCTTCCTTCCTCGGCTCAGCCGCCCGCTCTTTCGGTCTGCAGAGGCAAAGTGTTATTTAAGCTTTACTGGTCTGCGTTAAATTCCGCAATTTGAAGGGCTGTTAAGTTTTTCAATTGAAATTTCATTTAAGATGCAGGTGCTTTTGATTTTATTGATGCTTTACTGCTCTCAGGGTACAAGCAAGAACACAGTGCAATAACAGCAGTCGGCCTCAATCAGGCATCGGCAACAGCTGTAATCTCAGGACATTTGGAATACTTAGAGAGGCCTTTCCTGGGCCACTATAAATCGCTACAGCAGAAGGGAAAACAAGAGCGCGGGCCGCCAAGCCTTAAATCACATTTATAAGGATTTGGTTAGCATAATAATAACACAATCAAGTGACAAGGCAAGGAGGGGGGACCGGGGAACGTGAAGGAAAGAGAGGATTATTTTTAGCATTGTAGAGGTCCTTGTGACAATATGATAGCTTTGAAGGTTAGCGTGGCTGATGTCAACTAGGACAGATGTCGGTATGCTGCTTTCAAGAAGCCGTTTAGCAGAAAGGAGATTGAGAGGAAAAGAAAAAAATTCACAAGTATTCTTTCGGAAAGATTTCTTTTGGTTTTGAACTAATATTTAATGAAGTGTACACTATTGTACAGTAACTTATTTCAAGGTGAACTGCACAGCTGTGGTTGCTCTTCCCACAACATTTTCATAACTACAAATGGGGCGATAATTAAAGGAATAGTTCAACCAAAAATGAAAATTTGCTTAAAAATACTCACCCTCAGGCCGTCCAAGATGTAGATGAGTTTCGTTCCTTATCGGAACAAATTTGGAGAAATTTACCATTACATCACTTGTGAATGAGTGCCGTCAGATTGTCCAAACAAGTGACAAAAGCACTGTAATATTTCAAACAACATCTGTGAAGCAAAGAGCTGTGTTTTTAATAAACAAATCCATAGTCCAAATAAACAAAATCCATAATCCATAAAAAGGCTTCCTCCAGTGAAAAAGTCTGTCCCATCAAAATATACAACATATTTGTATAGAACTGTTTTCTGGTCATATTGTTTTCTTCAGTGAAAAAGTCTTTTGTCTGAATCAGGAAAGAAATACGCACAGATTTACAAACTAAAACAGTCCAAGCGACAGTTTGAAGTTAAAAACATCTTGATGGATTTGTTCCCCACACTACATGGTTTTTCACAATACATTAACTGATGGACAAGATTGTGTGGATTACTTGTGGATTATTGTGATATTTTTATCAACACTCATTCTGGTGGCACTCATTCAGTGTAGAGGATCCACTGGTGAGCAAGGGATGTAATGCTAAATTTCTCCAACTCTGTTCTGATGAAGAAACAAACACATCTATAGGATGGCCTGAGGGTGAGTAAATTTTAAGCAAATGTTAATTTTGGGTAAACTATTCCTTTAATCCCAAGATGTAATAATAAGGTTGGGGTTGATCCTATTTAAATTAACTCAATTCAAGAAATGACAAGAGAAAAACAAATACACACACACATATATTTATATAGATGTAATAATAAGGTTGGGTTTGATCCTATTTAAATTAACTAAATTCAAGGAATGACAGGAGAAAACACACACACACACACACACACACACACACACACACACATACATACATACATACACACACACACACACACATATACACACATACATACATGCATATATACATACCTATATAATCATGTATGTATGTATGTGTGTATATATAAATATATATATATATATATACTGTATGTGTGTGTGTGTGCACCACTAGTGGCAACAAATGGAATTGCAAAAATAATGATTGTTTCACAACTGATTTAGTCATTTTAATTATTGTATATTAGTTCTTAATTATTTAATATTAATTATCTAATTTCTTTAGGGCCTGGATCTGTTGACCCACCTGTACTCTCTGACATCCAACCCAGAAGTGCTTCTGTCTCCTGGTCTCCTCCATCCCAGCCCAACGGTATCATCACCCATTATAACATCTACCAAAACCACCAGTTAAGTGCCAGTGTGTCAGGAAACAGCACCAGCCACACTCTTTCTCAGTTTACACCCTATCAGCAGTACACCATACAGGTGGAGGCTTGCACAGCAGCCGGCTGCACTCTTTCCTCTGAATCCCACCCCATACGCACCCCTCCAGCCCCCCCAGAGGACATCACAGCCCCACAGCTTTATTCCGACACCCCCACCTCAGTGCTCTTGTCTTGGGCCCCACCACGTCATGCCAACGGTGAACTGGACGGCTACATCATTGAGAGGAGAGTCATTGGCACACAACAGATTTCTGCTGTGGCCACTTTGCAGCCCAACCAGACTCTCACTTATCTAGACAGCTCTGCTACACTCAGCCCCTGGACCACTTATGAGTACCGCATTGTGGCGCGCACAAAGCTGGGTGGATCCAATAGCAGTGAGTGGGTGAAAGTGACCACTAGACCTTCAAGACCTGCAGGACTGCAGCCACCTCATGTGCTGGTTTTGGGACCAGAGTCAGTGCAGGTACATGGAAAATCAGTTTATATGTTACTTAAAGGGATAGTTCACCCAAAAATGAAATACACTCACCCTCAAGCCATCCTAGGTGTATATGACTTTCTTCTTTCAGATGAGTACAGTCTGAGTTATACTAAAAACTATCCTAGCTCTTCCAAGCTTTATAATGGCTGTGAATGGGAGTCAAGATTTTGAAGCCCAAAAAAGTGCATAAAAAGTACTCCACATTTCTGAAGTGAAGTGAAGTGAGGCGTTTGTGTAAAAAAAAAAGATATATGAACATAACATATTTTTCTTAATATATACATACATGTGTGTGTGTTTATATATATATATATATATATAATAAATATACACAGTACACACACATATATTATGTACACAAAAACTTTTATTTTGGATGCAATTAATTGCGATTAATCATTGTCCTGCACTAAAAAATAGCATTTTTTAAAACTTCATAAATCATAATATCTAGCTTCCGCTAACTGTCGTAAGCATGCGCTCACTAGAGAGTGGCAATCCAGTGGATGATGTAGGACATTGCGTAAGCTCTGGTGAGAATATGCTAGTCTCACGAGAATCAAGTTTTGTTTACAGCAAAGGAAAGCCAGTCTCCTCTTGGCTTATATATAAATATAAGACATTGTTTTCCAGTCATCATTTTGTACTTCTGATTCGTGACCGCTACACTACACCTTCGTCCTATGTCATCCACTGGAATGCTACTCTCTCGTGAATGCAGGTACGACAGTTAGTGAAATTACGGTTTATGAAGTTTTAAATATGGATATTTTTCTTACACAAATGCATCGATTCGCTTCAGAAGGCCTGTATTAACCCCCAGAGCTGTGTGGAGTACTAATCATGATGGATGGATGCACTTTTTTGGTCTTTAAAATCTCAAACCCCATTCATTGCCATTATAAAACTTGGAAGAGCCAGGACATTTTTTAATATAACTCTGATTGTATTCGTCTGAAAGAAGAAAGTCATATACACCTTGGATGGTTTGAGGGTGAGTAAATCATGAGGTAATTTTCATTTTTGGGTGAACTATCCCTTTAAATGAACGTGTTTGGGTGTCTCTCAATCGTGTCCCACCCTCTTGTCAGCAGGCTGTAGTGCCTTATGCCACCTTTTCACCAATGAGGTGCAAATGAGGTCTTTGCTGTGATTGTTAGTGAGAAGCTACAGTATTTCTTCCCATTAATGCCACACCCAGAGCATCCATCATTATTCCGGTTACACCCTCATGCTATGAGAACATTGATACGCATGGTTTCCAGGTCATTCCAGAGCTGATTATTAAGGAACAGCCAATTAAGTTTGTCAGAGTATTGTGGGAAGCCCTCATGAATGTGCCCTTGGTCATCTAGCTAACGCTTTAAAGATTGTAGTTCTTTATTTTGTGTCTGTAAGATACATAAAGCATGCCAGACCTTATTTACACTGACAAAGTAGAGTGTTTTGAGGCAAACTGCGTAGACATCCCAGTAATTCAACAGACACAATACTCAAGAGGGCTAGGTAGCTTGCAGTCTTTTGGCTGGTTTACAAGTTGGATTTAAGGGGCGTTAATGTAACCAAACAAGCTTTGCAGCTTAGATCCTGCAGTGTGTAAATACACCCATGCACCCCCTCTCTTTCTCTCTTTGTTATTTGTTGTGTGCTAGTGCCAAGAAACATGGACAGAAATGCTTACCACTTCAAACAAAGGCGTCATTTGCATAAACTTGCTTGAATTATTCATTTTCCCCTAACCCCAGGTTTAGTGTATTGTAATACCATTATTATTTCATTAATTTGTTAACTGCTGCATTTGTATGTAACTGGATGAGAACTCTTCTACATGTAAAAGCCAAAAAACAACTGTTCGCATTAGCATACGCTATATTAAATTGTTGTTGAGATACTAGCAGTCTCTGTGGCACTCACGGCAAACTCTTTGTTAGCAAGTGTTGATGATTTCATTTCAGTGAGATGCCATGCTGCCTACTACTGTTCCTACATAGGCAACTGCCTTCCAAGGCTGCATACTGACCATCATGAAGATGATTTGGAACACTCTAGAAGATTCAGTATATTAGAATGATTCTTGAAGAATCATGCAACACTGAAGACTGGAGTAATGATGCTGAAAATTCAGCTTTGCCAACACATAAATAAATTACATTTTAAAATACATTAAAGGGGTCATCGGATTCCCATTTTACACAAGTTGATGTGATTGTTTAGGGTCTTAATGAAAAGTCTATAACATACTTTGGTTAAAATTTCTCAATGGTAGTGTAAAAAACCTGTCAAATTCAGCTCTGTTTTCAGCAAGCTGTTTTTTAGTCCATGTTGCTTTAAATGCTAATGAGCCCTCTGACCCCACCCCTCTCATCCGTGGAGTGACGAGCAGACTGTAAACTTCAGCTGCGAAACTGGCTAACTAGCACGTTATTAGGAAAGGCGATTTGGAAAGATTCATAAAAACCCTTATACTCACTTCTTTTGTACATGAAGCTGGATCACGAATGATTCATGCAAACATTGGTGCATTTAGGCAGATCGGGATCGGCACATTCCCTTCAAAATGAAAGTAATGTTAATCCGCTGCATCTTCAGTGGCTCAGATGTCGGGAGTAAATGGCGACTGCTATCTTCATTATTACATCCATCAACTAAACACTTCAATCACTTAATTGGAGACATCTTGTCTTCCCCTGCACTGGAGTCGCGGACAGCTCTCAGCTCCCTCAGGGCGGGTCTAAGGTAAGACGGACTTGTCAATCAACTATCGTTGGAGGGGCCTGTACAGAACTACGTCATTTTGACAGGAATCTCAGAACAGCCTGATTTGAGAAAGGGGATTAAAATAGGGATTTTATAAAAAACACTGGGTGGATTTTTATCATTATAGGATGGATGTGTACACACACTTCCAACACACATTTATGTTCAATCAACTTGTAAAGTGAAGTTTGCATCCGATGACCCCTTTAAAATAGAAAATGTTTAATTTTAATTGTAATACTATTTCACAATATTATTTTTTTCTGTATTTTTTATCAAATAAATGCAGTCTTGGTGATCATAAGACATCTTTTTTTCCCAACAAAAAAAAATAAATAAAAATAAAGCAAAATATCTTACCAACCCCAAACTGTGTATGTGCTGTAGGTTATCTTAAAATTAGGTTGGATAAAAAATACCTTCTAAAACAGCCGTCACTCCTGCTTAACCTTTTAATATCCATTATTCTAACTTTTCTATCATAATTAATCCTTACTCTTAACATTTATCCAATCTACCAGTTCATTTCCTCTCTCCAGGCACGTACAATATGTTTAATGTGTCTGGCAAATGCTGATGCCTCCCTTGCTCCAGAGACAGTATGTGCAGCAACAAGCAGCGTTTCCTATGCAATTCCATTAGGATTTCATTATGATCTCCATGCAGGAGCTGAGGCCTTTTTAAATGTAATGAAAGGAATATTCTGTCTTGGGTCAAAGTCAGGGTGTCTTCTCTTCATCACATGACGCCGGTTCCACAAACTCATTGATCTAAAAGCCTGAGATGATGTGTTGTGATTTTGCACTGGACTCCGGCCCTTCTCTGGAGCCTCAGACACGCTTGTGAAACCATTTTAGTTTATAACTACATGACCAAGAGAACGCTGCTAGACTCTGATGTCAAGTTCTTCAGTGATACTAACAGGTTCGAACATATCTTGTGTTTTACTGCAGGTTACATGGACCGCTCCACTCATACCCAATGGAGAAGTTGAGCGGTACGAGATCCGCATGCCTGATCCACGTATCTCGCACACCAATACATCTTTGCTCAACCATACTGTTACCAACCTGCTGCCCTACACCAACTACAGCATCACCATCCTCGCCTGCTCAGGAGGTGGAGGCCATGTCGGAGGCTGCACTGAGAGCCCTTCAACGCTGGTAACTACATTACCCACAATCCCAGAAGGTCTGCCATCCCTGTCAGTAGTGGCAATCAGTGAATCTTTCCTGGCTGTTTCATGGCAACTCCCATCAAGGCCGAATGGGCCCAACACAAGGTAACCAATTAATTTTATATCTACGTATTATATCTTAGTTTCCTGACACACATTTAAGTAGTGTTACTAATGGAATGAATGAATTTATTTATTTATTTTGAAGTGTATTTATTTTATTTGAAGTGTATGTATACGGCTGTAAAATTGTTAAAACTGATGTTTACGGTCTTCAAAGTAAAATTTCTTTCTTTTTTATTTATTTATTAATTTATTTTTTATTTATTTAGTTGTAGTACTAGAATTATAGTAAAATGTCTATATATTTTATTATTATTAATTTTTTTTTTTTTTTTTTATTTAGTTGTAGTACTAGTATTACTATATTTGAATTCTATATATATATATATATATATATATATATATATATATATATATATATGGTTGTAAAATGTGTGTTAAAATTAATGTTTACATTTCTAAAGTAAAACCAATCAATCAATTGATCAATTTTGATTAATTCATATATTTTTTCACTACTTTATATACTTCAAAGTAAAATCAATTGTCACCACAATTTTGAGTAATATGGTAAAGAAATTTCTAAAATCTCTTGGGAATAATCCATAACTCTGCCATTTTATATGAGAACAGCAAGTGTCTCCCTAGGTTGTGAAGAGTGAGGAACAACGTAAAAGTTCTTGTTCTCTCTCACTGTATATTTTAGTCTGTTTTTGAGCTGATTAGGTGGTAAATAAAGGTCTGTTCACGGCGGATGATTAAAATTCATGACTACTTTTCCCGCTGCTGCTCTGTTTGTTTAACTAGGCTTATAAAGCACACATTAAGCTGAGCTCTCCTGATTACAGGCAAAATTAGCATTACTGTTGAGGGAGAAAGAAAGAGAGAGAGAAAAGACAAAAGCACGAACCCAGCGAAACAGCGGTGCGGGTGAAATGGCAGGAGGATTGTGGGAGTGGAGCGGGCTCTGATTATCTGGCTGTTTCCGCTGCCCTCAGATTTGAGCTGTTGAGACGGAAAACCCAGCAGCCCCTGGCCTCCCGTCCCCCTGAAGATTTGAATCTGTGGTACAATGTTTACGCAGGAACCAAATTGTTTCATGAAGATAAAGGCCTTAGCAGGTGAGATTACTGAAATTAGCTTTAATGCAAACTTTGCTTGTGTGTACAAAACTGTTTTTGTGCACCGATGCCATCTTTTTAATGCTGTTCAAAGATACTTTGAGCAAATATTCCATAGAATTAAATTGTTTTCAGCTAATCTTTCTCTGGCACTCCTTGTGTGTATGCTGAAAGACTCCAACATAAAAACCCCCAAATGTTTCCTGTGTATCACAGGTTCTGTCATTTAGATTTGTGTCTGACTTCATTTAAATGTTTTCAGTCCTTGTAATAGATTAACTTTGAGCTTGACTTTATGCAGCATATTTAAACACTCCACTTTTAATGCAGCAATATCGCAACTTTTGTAAATATTATACAGCCTCATTCTTATAAACACACAAGTTAATATTGATAATATAGATAGATAGACAGATAAATTGAAAAATCATACTGACCACACATTTTTCAGTGGATATATTTTTAATAGTTGTTATAATAATACATGTATTAATATATATATATATATATATATATATATATATATATAAAGTATAAGTATTTGTCCTATTTTTTGATTATATATTTAGATTTTTTAAATGTATGTGAATAAATTAACAGTATTTTAAAAACTAAATATATTTCAGTAACACTTAAGTATAGGGACCAATTCTCACTATTAACTAGTTGCTTATTAGCATGCTTATTAATAACATATTGGCTGTTTATTAGTACATATAAAGAACATATTCTGTATGACTATATTCTACATCTCTAATCCTACCAAATACATAAACTTAACCAAAAGTTTTTCTATGCATATAAATTATTTAATATGTACATGTAATAATTATATTACATATTTTATGTATTATAAAGGAAAGATTCTGTGATTGTGGCTTCAGAAAATGTCCATGTGCATAATGTTTTTAAATGTGTTACAGGTACACATGGTACGAATACAAACTTCTGGTTCACAATGATGTTGGCTATGCTTCAGCAGAGGTTGCCACAGGGGTCACACTGGCTGGGCAACCCCTCACCCACACCAACATATCCATCCAAGTTCTCAATCATACAGCGATCCTGGTCAGCTGGTCCACCCCAGGTAAGAGTCTAGATTCTCTATATTAAACTTATCCTGGCCCTTGACCGAAAACACAATTCAGGAAAGAATCTGTGTTTAGAGAATTCGTTTTTGAGATTGACCTTTAGTGTGTCCTGTCTCTCTCTATATTTTACATTCCCAGCTCTGCGAGATTTGCAGGGAAGTGTGGAGAACTACATCTTTACAGTTCTGTCCACCCAGCACAGGCAGACTCTTACACTTGACCCCACTGTGACCTCTGTGGTCATCTCTGACCTGCAGCCCAGCACCGAGTACAAGCTCTCCTTGACTGTATCCAACGGCGCTCACAACATTACCAGTCCTGAGGTCAGCTGCACTACTACAGATGGAGGTGAGTATATGCCACATAGATGTGTGATACACACATCTGAATTGACTGCCAAGCCACAGGGGCCAAGATTTGTTGTATGTTGTTAAACCCTCCTGTTTTGATTAAATCATAATCATAACTCAAAGCATTACATGTATGTACAGTAAGTGCATGAACTGGTTGTACCGTTTATAATGTTCTTGTTTGTCCCTTAAGGATGAGTAGGCATTCAAAGTCCATACTGGAGTGATTCAGTTGAAAAGTACACTTCCTGTTATGTGAATGGAGTCGAAATCTCCAAAACCATTTTACAGCTTACATTACCATTCAAAAGTTTGTGGTCAAGTTTTTAATATATTTTTAATTAAGTCTCTTATACTCACCATGGCTACATTTGTTTTTAAAAAATACAGTAAAATTATAATATTATGCAATATTATTGCAGTTTAAAGTAATTGTTTTTTATTTTAAAATATTTTAAAATGTAATTTATTCCTGTGATGGCAAAATGAAGCCATTACTCCAGGTTTCAATGCCACGTGATCATTTAGAAACCATTTTGATATGCTGATTTAATGCTCAATAATTGTTTCTTATTATTATCAATGTTGAAAACGGTTCTGCTGCTTTATATGTTTTTGGAAAATGTGAAACATTTTTATTTAGGATTTTTTAATGAATAGAAAATTCAGCATTTTTTGTAACATTAAAATTGCCTTTACTGTCACTTTTAATGAATTTAATGTATCCTTGCTGAGTAAAATAATTTCATTAAAAAATTACTAAACTTTTGAATAGTATAGTGTACGTCTTATTAATATATTTCAGCTCACTAATGTAAATAACTACTATATTTGCCACATCCTAGGAACAAAAAGACCAGGTGTTGTCTTTGCCAGTTAGTTTCTTTTAGGATGTTGTTTTCTGTAACAACCCAAGTAATATAAAATTTGTTTTAGATGATATTTAAAATCCAAGTGGTTTCAGCTGAAATATGGAGTTTACTAGACCACAACCATCTCTGTATGTTTAACTGGATGAAATTTGGATTGAAGATATTGGCTAATTATGGTTTTCCTGTCAACACTTCAAATATTTCTGTGATTTCTGTCAGCCTGCCTCTCTCATATCATTCCAGCAGCCCCTGCTCACAGAGATAAAAAAACAGATGAGAAGAAGAACTGATTGATTGAATATTTTCCCTCTGTACTCTAAAGGCAAACCTCACAAGCTGCGGAAAAAATTTGCCTTTACCAAAATTTTGATATCTTGACCTCTGTGCTATGATCAATAGTCATTAAGCTGTCCTCTCACACAGTTAATGTACTGATGCACTGATAGCACAGGAAACAGATGAAAGCTCAGCAAACCTCTTATATACGCACACACACTGCGGGGTGGGTTAAATTGTGCCTTACACACTAAAAACTAAACAACTGGCTTTCCATAAAATACCTCAACTTCTCTCGCTCCCAACTATCAGTATAATTAAAAACATTAGAATATCATTTGCTCCTAAATAAAGGTTACAGGTCATTTACCAAAGAGCTAGTAGTGGTAGCTTCATTATTTTACAGCCTAAAGGGCAGCTTATTAAAAGCAGTTGAACTTAAAGATCATTCTGTGCTGCATGATAGTGTATATGTTAAGAACCTGCTAATTAAAAACTGGAATGGAGACAAGGTTCTCCATGCGAAGTCTTGCATTAATAATACAGCAGCAGAAATTATATGGAAAGAGATGCTTCAGGAGAGCACTGATATCAGTCACATCCAAGTATGTCTCATTGCTCTTTTGGTCAGTGATGGGGAGTAACAAATGGCACTAAGCATTTTTTAATGTCTTGAATAGTTTAGCTGCATTCTAAACAGCCTTTTCAAGTAGTAAGCTACTTTTTCCATCTTTTTCTAAGTAGCTGCTTAATAATGAAGTCAATAATCAAATGTGCTCTCAGCTCTCCTATGTGTCTTCTGTCTCATTTACCACATTGGGAAGTTGGTTAACTCAGACAGTTCCTGAAAATGAGCCCATTTAACAAATGATTTGCTGATTCATTTGAGTCCCTACACTTGATTTTACTGTTTTTGTTCTTTTTAAGAAATATTTAATACTAAATAGTGGTGTTCATTGCACTATTTTTGATTGTTTTATATACTATATATTAGGGTGCTTTTAGTTTTATTTGATTTAATTTAGTGTAAATTTATCTGTTCAGACTTTATCTCTTTTATTAAGGTATCTTTAGTGGTAGATAGTTACTGCTCTTCTCTTAAAAAAACATATTTTAAGAAGTTATTTGATATATTTCAGGAACTTCGATGTAGTAAGTGCACCTACAGTAACTACTTTTAAAAATAATATTTTGTTTGTTATTTGACTCTTTTCAAATATGAGTAACTTGTAGCTTGAGTGTTTAAAACAAGTTCTCCAACACTTCTTTTATTGATTGATTATTGATTAATTATAATAATCCTTGCTTTGTAATAATGAAAATTAGTCTTTTTTCAACATAAGACTACTAGTTAGTTCACTAAGAACAATGTTATGGTCTGTTCACACAGAACCCTTTTTTATTTTTTATTTTATTTTATTTTATTTTAAATTTAAAACTTTTTCGAGTTCTGCTTTTATTTCATTCCACCTCCCTGCGTCTCGCATTTTTATACACAAAAATCTAGCCTTTGAGGGACATACCACCTTTTAAGGTGTTTAGGCGGCTGTTAGTTGTTGCCAAAACATTTATCTGTCCCTCAAACCTTCAGTAAGATTTGCAGTAAAGGTACAAACGCTTCAACTTTACTAGAAGATAGCTCAGAAGGGGTCTCTTCACTTGTTGACCTTTGTGTTAGCAGGCTATCTCCTAAAGAGAGACTTTTTTAGGCTTTGAGCAAGAAGAACAGCAGTTATATTCTTTAGAGAGAGTGTAAGTGTCAGGACCCCTGCTCTGTATCGAATTCATTCCTCAGACCGTCATGTCAGCCAATGGCTTGTTCAAAGCCGCTGCTGATATATTTGAACTCTCAGCTGTCATTAGCACTACACTCATGTCTTTCAGCTCTCTTTCACAAACTAACTTCACTCGCCTCCGAAAAAAAAGCTTTATCAATCATTCCCTTTTTACATTCTTTCAGAAGAGCCTTACAAAGTTGTCACAATAGCTGTTTACTAGAGTCACATCAAGCTGAAAAATAGGCTCTCTGGTCTTCTTTTGTAAGTCAGTGTGATTTGTCATGGGAAAGGAAGAGCTTGCAAAAAAAAAACAGAGGGGGAAAAAAGGAAAAGAACGTGAAAATGGTGCAAGCTGTAGAAAGAATCCCCCAGACTGGCCCAGTTAACCCCCTCTGCCCCCAGTGCAGCACTCCAATCCCTGCGCGCTTCTCCAGGACTGATTCAATTTGCCCACAAACCATCTGCGGGAACCCCCAAAAGCAAAAGGGAAAGTGAAAGTGTCACACTCAGCTTTTTCTCATTCTGCCAGCTCTCCCTGATGTATTGCTGTCAGCATTCCCTGATGTACATATAAAATTACATTATTTATACACATGAGTGCACTCAGGAGCACACATCAAATGGACACACGTGTACTGCTGCTTTATTATTGGTTATTGTTGGAACTAACAACTGAGAGACAAATATATAGAGAGATTACCAAAATGTGTAAAAAAAAAAAAAAAAAAATTGTACCAACCCATTTTTTTTTTATTACTTATAATTATATACATTTATATTATTTATAATTTATATGTTATATTTGATTGATGAGATGAGATTCTAGATGATTTCTATGAATGGTTTTCTTATACTGTAGTTCTCAACACTAAAAGCTAGGATAGGAGAAAGTATTTTAACATCAAAAAAATTACACAGATCAGCTTTAAGAAAATGCCTCAGTCTTTTTTGTTTGTTTGTTTGTTTACCCCTTTCTCTCTCTCTCTCTCTCTTTCTCTCTCTCTCTCTCTCTCTCTCTCTCTCTCTCTCTTTCATGCTATTTTTCTAAGGCAGAAATAAAAGTGCTGCCCAAAGCCTTTTCAGAGACTATTAAGGGTAGAATATGCTGTGTGTTTATGCTAGCGCTGGCATGATCTTGGTCTGAGGAAAAAAAGAAAAGAATGAAAAACTGCTTTTCCTCCGGGTCTTTTTCTGTTGATGTTGTTGGTCATTGTATTACTCTCTGTAGAAACTACTGCAGACTTGAGGACCTCAAGCCTTTCCTGAGCCTCGTCTTGGGCAGAGGTTAAAGAGACAAATCTTGAGGATTGAGCTCTTCAAAAGCACTGGGGTTATGTCAATATGACCGTATGTTTTCATGAGGGCTTCAGTCCGCTGAACTCTTCTGGGTGATTTAGTGTGGCTTTCTCTCTGTGTTGCAGAACCCGAAGGGGTCTTTCCTCCAGAGGTGGTGGTCCTAAATAGCACAGCAGTGAGAGTGCTCTGGACAGCTCCTCTTGTTCCAAATGGTGCAGTCACACAGTACTCCGTCTATCTAGATGGCCGTCTCTATGAGTCCGCTAGCAATGGAACTGGATCACTGGAAGTGGGAGGACTCTTGCCAGTCACTGTACACAGTATTCAGGTCTGGCCTTCTATTTAAACACAAATTCATTGTTTTATTTAGCATATATTAAAAGTCTTGAGACTACATTAAAAATCTAGGATCTAAAGGTTTTAGGATTTTTAAATGGGTAAATAAATAAAATTAAAAATTTTAAATACTAAACTAATAATTATGTTTCTGCTATAATGCTCTAATCATTTGACTTATTTTTTATGCTGATTTTTAATTTTTGGTGAGAAAACGTGTTACATTTCTCTAGTTGTCTCAGATTTTGATCCTCACTTTGTTTTGGATTTAACCTGCGCAGTGGTTCTGCTGTTGTCTGTGTTTAGGTGGAGGTGTGTACCGTGTATGCATGTGTGAAGAGTAACAGCACTCAGGTGACCACGGTGGAGGACACACCGACTGAAATTGACAAACCTCAGATGCAGGTGCTTAGCTCTAGGTGAGTCAGTCAAGCAGACCCAGAGAGTGGTGTGAATGTCCGTGTGTTATGGATAATCTATTGGTTAAAGATATTCATCATGCCTTCAAAGGCTGACATTAGCCGCTTTTCCACCATCGCGCTGAACGGTTCTCTTTTCATAACCGTTCCATTCCGTGCCGATCCGAGCCGGCTGGTACAGTTATGGTTTCGTTTTCCACTGCGGGGCTGATAACGGATCTCTTTGGAATACAATTCAAAAGCTTCAGTCGTTGCCGTGGTAACACAAGTGTTTACATATGATATGAGGTGTAAATAA
>JAFVLL020013985.1:0-45950 GCA_021397915.2 Tor tambroides | reverse complement strand
GTGCGGCAGAAGCTGTACGTGAGCGTGCGTGTTTCGGAGTGCGATTGAGAGGTTTGCGTGGATGAAAAAAAAGATGGGGGAAAAGGAAATAATAGCAGGGTTCATAAAGGAAATCAAAGACAGAAGAGAAAATACGTGCAGACCGTAGCAGGTGTCCTAAGAATAACATGTAACAAAAAATGTTAAAAACAAGTGCGTATCTTCTCCATCTTCCCCGTGACCTGCTTTAGTTCTGCACTAATTGTACAAGAGTATTTGTCCCATTCAACACTGTTATCTTTTAGCATTCGTTAGCAAATTCAAGGCCAATGCACAATAATTACAGGAAAGAGAGAAATTTGTACTTTTGTCATTTGTGACTGAATAAAGAGAAAAATCGAATTCTTATCCACTGCTTTCATCAGCACACGTTTTTATTGATTTAGATGTTATCATGACATTGAAGGGATACTCTACCCAAAAATTATGTCTCGTATTATACAAGATGTATACAACTCACTTTCTTCTGTGAACACAAACAGAGATTTTTACAAAAATATTCCATCTCTGTGAGCCCATATAATGCAAGTGGGTACGACCCCCAAAGGTGACACTTCAAAAACCACTTAAAATCAACACAATGCTAATCCATATGACTCCAGTGAATTCATCAGTGTCTTTTGAAGCAAAATGATAAGTCTATTTGAGGGGGAAAAAATAATATAAAAAAGTCTAAATATAAACCATTGCTTCTAGCCAATTTTCATATGTGCATTCACTTGACGTAAATGTCATAATGTTGTGAAGCGTGACCTAAGTGTGTTGTGAAAGTAGCAGTCCTGTGCTTCCATATCACTTTTTGAGCAAGTTTCACAACATACTAACATCACACTTCGCATGGTGCTGATGTTCACAATGGGACAGCTGGAAATGACGGTTTATAGTTTAACAATTGAAAAATATATTTTTCTTACACACACCTATCGTTTCACTTCAGAAGCCATTGATTGATCTGGGGTTATATGAATCATCTTGTTAATTTTGTGTGTCTTTTGAAGCTTTAGTTTTGAGGGACCTATCCACTTTAATTATATGGACTCACAGAGATGTTTTTTTATTTTATAAATTGTTTAAATTTGTGTTCCACAGAAGAACAAAAGTCATATACACCTGAGACAGCATGAGGGTGACCAAATAATGAGAGAATTTGTTATTGGTGGGCTGAGTATCCCTTTAAATACGGAACAGCTGGAGAGAGTTGAATGACCAAATAGCCTTGCTGAACATAATATGTGAATTATGATGCACTCAATTAATCTATTGTACTTAATATTCTTGAAATCATGAAGGCTCACATAAGATGAAGACTCCAGTTGGATCAGTAGCCTAATAAAAACTGGCAACACTTTATTTTAGTGTCCTTATTACATGTCACATACTTACTATAGTAAATTATATAGTAAACAGTAAATACTAAAGTAAACTGTAAATTATACATAATTAGAAGCAACTAACCCTAAAACAAACCCTGTGCCTAACTCTATAGTAAGTACTATAAGTATGTTGTAAATTAATATTACTTAATACTTATTTGTGTAATTATGGCACCTTAAAATAAATTGTTACTAAAATAAATTATTCTACATGTAGTGGGTCGTCTAATAGTGGCTGATATACTGAGATCACATGACCAGAATAGTACTCTCTTTATCTCAGTAACCTCCTATTACTAGTCATTTTCGCTCACTAAATAAACTAATCATGGCTGAGTGTGAATAGTGCATTTTTACACTGGCATAGCCATAAACAAAGCATACCTATTAAGATGCAGTTATGCAATTTTTTGACAAAATAGTCGATATTCAAAAATCCGATAAGGTTCCAATAATAATTGGAACCTGAATGAAGAGGATTCATGATAGCAGCAGGGGCCATGTATGGGAGATGTCATTTTTTTGTTGATTTAAACCAAGACAAGGAGGAGGAGGTTAGAGGCCAACTAGGCATGACAAAACACCAATGCCTTCCCTTCAAGTTGCTTCACCCCCCCCCCCGCCGCAATTAAAATGAGAGTGAATGTGACCCAGTTACAACACATGGAACAAGTCACAACAGGAAAATTGGTTAACTCCAAATGTGCCAATACATGACAAGTATTACTAGTCAGACTGGTTATGTATTTTGTTTACCTACACTACCGTTCAAAGGTTTGGGGTCAGTAAGATTTTTGATCACACTTTTTATCGCTATTAACAAACCATTAACTACAACTTTTGCCTCAATAAACTCACAATTTGCTGCTTATTAATAGTTAGTAAGGTAGTTGTTAAGTTTAGGTATTGGGTAGGATAAGGGATGTAGAATATGGTCATGCAGAATATGTGCTTCATAAGTACTTATAAACAGTCAATATGTTAATAATAGGCATGCTAATAAGCAACTACTTTATGGTGAGAATTGGTCCCTATACTAAAGTGTTACCTACTTTTTAAAATGTTTTTGAAAGATGCCTCTAATGCTTACCATGGTTGCTTTGTTTTTTTTAATAAAAATAGAGTAAAAACTAATAATGTGAAATATTATTACAATTTAAAATAACTGTTTTCTATTTTTATAATGTAATTTATTCCTGTGATGACAGGTTTACTCCAGTCTTCAGTGTCACATGATCCTTCAAAAATCACTCTGCTGATTTGCTGCTCAAGAAACAATTATTATTATTATCAATGTTAAAAATAGTTATTCTGCTTAATATTTTGTGGAAACTGTAATAAAAAAACAGGATCTGATGAAAAGAAAGTTCAACACAACAGCATTTATTTGACATTTTTGATCTCCTTTTGAATTCCTTGCTGGATAAAAGTATTAATTTCCTGGGGAAAAAAAAAAGTTACTAAACCCAAAGTTTTGAATGCTGAGGTCTATATCTTATTAAACATATATATACATATATATTTTCCCCGGGGGCCGCAGCATTGACTGCCCACTGCTCCGGGTGTGTGTTCACAGAGTGTTTGTGTGTGTGTTCACTTCTCACTGCTGTGTGTGTGCACTTGGATGGGTTAAATGCAGAGCACAAATTCCGAGTATGGGTCATATTTAGTATTAGTGTCAGTATGTGGGCAATGTAACTAGCCCTCTTTTTTAACAAAACACTAAAAACACACAAAATACTGCATCTAAATACTCCTCTACCCTAATTCACTGTGGCCAGCAGGTTCAGCTCAAGTACATTGGCCTTGTGCTATAACCTCTTCCTCACCCTGTCCTATCGCTGTCTGCCTGCTCATCAGCTGAAATCACTAACTATTCTGCTTGGCTGCGGATTGGAGGACAGGAGACTGGATTAGAGAGAGAGGGTGAAGAAAAAAGAGTGAAGTTAGATGGGAGGGGGAAAGGCGAAGCTGCTCTGGTTCATTCATACAAAAAGGAAGGGGGAAAAAAAACACCAGCCATCTTATTTCTGAGCCGCAACAGCAGCCGTAACCATGGCGACGTTGCTTGATGAGCTCATAGGCTCTGCAGTAGGACATCTCTAAAAGGTGAATGGTGGAGATGCCACTGAAAATGTGGAGAGGGGCTAAGGAGGATTGCTACGCTTATTAGGAGGCTTTTATAGTATGAATAATAATTATAAATAATGAAGTTATAATTTTTTATTACCAGGTAACTAACTAATATCTATCTATGTATTTATCTATCTATCTATCTGCATGTATCTGCGTATACACACATATACATATATGCTGTTTATATATATATATATATATATATATATATATGTATGTATGTATGTATGTATGTGTGTGTGTGTGTGTGTGTGACCCTGCACCACAAAACCAGTCTTAAGTAGCACGGGTATATTTGTAGCAATAGCCAACAATACAGTGTATCGGTCAAAATTATTGATTTTTCTTTTATGCCAGAAATCATTAGGATATTAAGTAAAGATCATGTTCCATGAAGATATTTTGTAAATTTCCTACCATAAACATATATAAAAACTTAATTTTTGATTAGTAATATGCATTGCTAAGGACTTAATTTGGATAAGTTTAAAGGCGTTTAATTTTAAAAGTTTAATTTTCTCAGTATTTTGATTTTTTTACACCCTCAGATTCCAGATTTTCAAATAGTTGTATCTCAGCCAAATGTTGTCCTATCCTAATAAACCACACACACACACAGATAGATATAGATATATGTGTGTGTGTGTGTGTGTGTGTGTGGAGGGAGGCCTTGTGTTGTCTTTTGATTCTTGTCCATTTAATCATGTGTCTATTGATTTTATTTTTATATTTTATTCATACAGGCTAGCTTTGTACTAAATCAAAGTTATATTCATGTATTTATATAGTTACAATTGTTGCATTGCAAAAAAAAACACCACCACAAGGATGGATCCAGATGAAAATTATACTCCATGCCTCTAGATGGCAGCAATGCATCAAATAGAGCAAATTTTCTTTGAAAAGTTTTGCTTTACTGTTTGGTCAATAAATAAGCCTCATAGGAACAACAGAGTTAGAGTCCACATGAATTCACATAGTCAGCTTAACATGAAATTAGGTTTTTGGTTGTTAGGTTTTTGGATCTCAGTTCCTACACTCCCAAGAAAAATGGTTCTAAACAGTACCAGAAAAGGTTTCTTCAGCTTTTAACAATAGTAGAACCCTTTTCAGTGTTAAACAGAACCCTTGTTATACGGTTTCATAAAGAACCATGATTTGAAAGTGCTATATAGGACCTTAATGGTGTTTAGCATTTCTAATATTTTATAATTGTAGACTCTGACAAGATACAAAAGAGATTTTCTGTTTTTCTTTTTTATTTATTTATTTATTATCTTTGGTGAATTGCATGTAAATCATTTAAAAAATAGTTTCTGGATTTCAATGCAACAGGAGGGTTAAGGTCACATCACTTTTGACAATTGACAACAGTCATAATATTAATTACACTACACTATGAATCAGTAGTATGAGAACAGGTTACACTGTGAAAGTGTTCTCATGTAAATTAATGCTTGTTCAAAAATTGTAAAAAACTGGTAAACTTTAATTACAATAAAAACTGGCTTGTGTACGATTCTCAAAGTTATGCTGCATGTTTTACTCTATGGTAGCTCTATTATAAATCAAAGGATTGAGCATGATAAAAAAATTGAAATAAAAAGGAGGATATATTTACATAGAACCAAGTTAACATTCTAAAATTCCACTATAGACAGACAAGACCGCAATTTATTTGTCATGAGTGACATTAGTGTACAGAGTTTCACAAAACCTCTCTAATCCAAGTTGAAATTCTCTTAACAGAGAGTGACCTCAACAGAAGAGATCTAAAAAGACCTTAAAGAAACAATGCACAAATGTCATCCCACCATTTTAATAGGGAATAAAACGACAAGCCTTGATTATGACTCGTTAAATAGTGTACACAAAAAGGAATCCAGAAACTGTATAAAAAAAGAGCGGGGACCAAGATGGACCTTTTTTCAAGCTCCAAAACCTTCAACAGGGCGAAAAATGAAGGCTAACTGAAGGACAATTTAGGGGTTTTCAATAAACGCTTTGTTTTATGAATAGATCCACCAAGTCCTACTAAGAGAAGATATACGAAATGTAAAGGTAAAACAAAACCTTGACGAGTACGAGCCCTTCAGATTCAACACAGAAACGTACACCAGCAGTCTAGTGCTAAATAAGAGAAACTCCTCCAACGTATTACAAATATTGAACATTCAGAAATTCAAAGTAAGCAGATCTTTGTACATAATAACTAATAATGTTAACAAATAAGGAACGGAAAGGACATGTGGCCAAGTATGGTGACCCATACTCAGAATTTGTGCTCTGTGTTTAACCCATCCAAGTGCACACACACTGCGTGAACACACACCCGGAGCAGTGGGCAGCCAATGCTGCGGCGCCCGGGAAGCAGTTGGGGGTTTGGTGCCTTGCTCAAGGGTCTCACCTCAGTTGTGGTATTGAGGCTGGAGAGAGCACTGGATATTCACTCCCCCCACCTACAATCCCTGCCGGACCTTTGGGTTACAAGTCAGAGTCTCTATCCATTAGGCCACGACTGCCCCACAAATAAAAGTCTATTAATAAAATCGGCGTTATTAGAAAGTTCCTCAGGACAGTGTAGTGAGAAAATAAAGACTCAGGTGAAAAGCGCCATTCACCCACGTCACAAATCATGATAAATATGAGAGCCGGAAGCTCTCTAATTTATATTTTCAGAGGCAGCAAAGAAAAGAGAGTTAACCGGCCAATGCCAACTGATTCTTATTAGTTTGCACACAACATGTGCTTAATACCAGTTTAAACAGATGGAGGCCCAAATCAATGAGCAAAAATACAAAATAACAGTGAACACAATTTTTTTTCTCATTAGTTTGATATTTTCAACCACTGAAGATTCTCCATCTACCAAACTATTTGTTTGCATCCAAATGTTATTGGTGTTATTTGTGACACAATGTTATTTGTAAATGTTATTAGCATGTTATTAATATTAACATTCCTAATAAACCATTAATAATCAGCACATTAATAAACTATACCTAACCAGCACTTCTCTCCATCTGAAGAGCCCAGTCCATGATAAAAAAAAAGAAAAGAAAAAACTTTTAAAAATCTAGTTTAAAACACACATCCCAAGTTCTATTGTATTTGCGTTGGTTTTACATGGTTTTTTAAAAACTTTAAGAAAAGTTTCAAACAAACAACTTTCAAGTAAAGTTTCTCAATTAAATGAAAATGCCATGTGGCGTAAAACCATCAAGCCAAAAGTTTTCAAATGCATTTTTCAAGGTGAAAACTATGTGTTGTTGACTACTTATCTTTTCAAAAATTTCATTCTTTTAATGAGGCTTTAATCTTCATTACGATTTCAGGACAAAATCATATATTTTAAGAATAGAAATTACAAAAAACATCGTCATGTCACTGACAATTATACAGAGAACCTATCCAATCTAAATATATGCACTAACATTGTCATCGAGTCTGCTAAAAAAAAGGTGTCAGAAATTACTGCCATTGTCTTTGAAGCAATAATATGATTCAAAAAATATATATTTTTGTACACCACTCCATTAAAGCCTCAAGACCTTCCATTAATCAGAGGAACAAACTGACAGAATAGTTGCTGACTATTGTCTTTATCACAGTAATTTTCCCCTTTCAAAGCACTCTATAAATGTCAGAATAACATTTCAAGTGGGAACATGCCAGGTTGTAGGATCTCCACAGCCTGTCTTTCATTTAAGAGTACAGGTTTGACAATGGCACAGCTGTAAAACACCTTTTACTTGTGAACCCAAATTCATTTAAAAAAGTAAGAAGGTAGCATTCAAAAGAAAGACATTTAAATCATGAATGGGCTACAAAACTATCAAAGCACTAGAACATTTATTATGTTCTGACTGTGCACCTAAAGCCATACAGAGCAAACAAATGAATTGAGATAGATTTGTGCGGAAACCTCTCAGCGTTCTCAGAGTCTCTTGAGAGTCCACATACACAGAGGATTGATAAGAGCATGTAAGAATGGCAGTTAGTGAGACAACACTCAGCAAGACTCTACCATGGTGACACATGGGTGAAGCAGGAGAGGGAGAAGGTGAAGAGTGCAGGTTAGGCTCCAGGCTAAAGGAGAGGGCTGCTCCGCAACAGATCACAGAGATCACTCACAGATCTCCTTACAGGCCAAAGATCAAAGCCACAGCTGGCCTTTCAACCGGAAAATTAATCAAAGTATATTTGCCCAAAGTGGAAGCTCAGATATGGACTGTCAGGCTAAAATATATAGTTAATGAGTGAAAACACAACTTCGAATTTTAAAACTTATTTGTGTTTGGCTATTTTAGGACCACATGTTTCTCATCACAAATTTATGTTGCTAAATGTCATCAACATCAAACTGTAAATTCAACAGTGTGATGAAAGAAGTAAGAGGCTAATTCAATTTTTCACTCTAATGTAATTTATAGTGTGACCTGTGTAACCTGAATTCAATAAAATTATATAAATATAAATAAATATATGATATTGTCAAAATGGAAGTCAACCACAGAAAAAGTTCTTAACATGATGTGAGATTTATGCCCAAACTAAATTAAAGGCAAATACATTTTCTGCCGTGGAGATAAAGTAATCTCAAGTGAGACATTATATATGGATAAATATGGATATTTACACTCTAATGGTTTTATTTGTAAAATAAAATCATACAAATAATCACATTAATTACAATAACAATAATTTACTGTTAATAGTTTTTAAAACCCCAGAAAAGGACTGTAAAAAACAAGAATTTCTACTGAAAAAATTGACCGCACTTACTTCATCTTTCTGACTAATGTTAATTCAACTATTCCTAAAATTATTAAAAATTGCAACTAACATAGAATAAAAATTTAAAACTACATTTACAAGTAGTTTAATAAAGCTATTTTATTTTACATGGAGCAGTTTTCTCATGCAGGCCGCCATGCTGAGTGCTGAATACTATCCATTTTATTGTGGTAACCTCCTGTTTCCAGACACTTTTTCCCACGGAATGAATTAATCATGGCTTTTGCTTTTGTGTGAAGCTGCAGCCACTGCACTGTGGTCAGTGTAACACAACATGAACAAAATATTACTGACTGAGTGCACCTTTAATTTAAAAATTAGTTTAGAAGTGACACTAATAGTCAATAGCACATCTGCACTTGCATCAGGTTTTGTGGGTGTTTTTGTTTAAAGCCCAGGCAGGAGCGGTATTTACAATGAGGTGTTGAAAGTGAACCTGCACAGGCATCAGCGTCCCAAACACCACATCAGCCAAATATGCAGTAAGACACCACAGAGAGAGCACAACTCAACATGACTTACTGCTGACCTCTCTCACACAGACATGCACGAAATGATTTACTCTCTGTGGATGATCAGGTGTTAGCAACACACCTGATGACACATCTAACAAACTTTAACCCCTAAAGCGAACTGGGGAACAAGGAGCAAGTGGAGGCACAGAGAAGGTCAAAAAGACTATTTAATTATACAGTGCTTATTAAGATATTACTCATCAAATTGTAATAGTCTTTGAAAAGCACCAAATAACTGGCTAAAACTGCAGTAAAACAATTCAGCTGCTCTTTCTGGGATCCTTCTGGGGAATGTGCAGAGATTTAGGTGCTACATACAGCCAGGAACATTTAACTGTTTGTCTGGTATCATACACTGCAATTATTACATTGTATTATTTGTTTATATACATGAATGTGTTTAGGTTGATTCAACAATATAAACAATACATTCGAGTAATATAATACATTCAAAAATAGTATTTTGACTTAAATAAAACCAGTTAATTGTTTATATGTAACATTTCACAGGTACATAAACATACTTTTGGGGTAACACTTAGGGACCAGTTCTCACTGTTAACTAGTTGCTTATTAGTATGTCTATTATTAACATATTGGCTGTTTATTAATACATAAAGCACATGTTCTGCATGACCACATTCTACACCCCTAACCCTACCCAGTACCTAATCTTAACAACTACCTTACTAACTATTAATAAACAGCAAATTAGGAGTTTATTGAGGCAAACGTTGTATTTAATGGTTTATTAATAGTGAGAATGGGACCTTAAAATAAAGTGTGACCTACTTTTTGTTTAGATAGTTGCTGAAACTTATGGACTTAAATATGGATGCACTAACAGCATCTAAAATGTAAGCAGTAACATGTATTTATGTAAAATATTTGATTCCTTTATATCGCATAAAAATATTTTTATAGATATATTTTAATCCCTTAACCCTATCCACAATCAACATAAACAATGAAACAGACAGAAGTATGTACAATAACAATATTTTTTAGCTACTATACATCTAAATATATCTAAATATAGATATTTTTTCACGAATCCACCTCCTATCTCTAAACCTAAATCTCTAAATCTTAACTTTTTTTAATATACAGTATAAAGAAAAACGTAAGTGTAAACACTAGATTTTATTCCAAATATGGCAAAAATAATTTTATACAATAGTTTTGTGTGAGGTACAGAGTCAAAATTTTGTTAAAGTTGTTAATTGCTAAAAATCTTATCCTGGCACACACATCTTATTCGAACACACACACCACCAGAAATACATTCGGCATGTTTCGGCATGTAGAAATTCGTGATGAAGCATACAACAGCATTTGATATCACTGACGTAAACCTTTGTCATAATGCTTCCTAAGGCAAATGTTGAATTTTTAAAAAGTGTGGAAATTGACAGTTACTTTTATTACTGAGGATGGAAATGAATATTGTTAAATAAAGACTTGCATTTTGTTCAGTTCCTCACACAATAATCACGTGTATTTTAAAGATTTGTAATTACAGATTACAGAATTTTTTAAAGTGTATTATTGTTTAAACTGATGTAATCTTTTGAATTGAGCGGGCACTAGACGTCACACAAAACAAAATCAAATGTTATAATTTCAAATTAAGTAAACAATCCAACTGTGTTTAATAATGCAAATGAAAAGATTAATAAGGATTTGTAAACATTTCTACATCTCTAAGTTTGTTCACATGTTTTAGATGCTGTCAGTATTGTATTTTTTTCCTACACTGTAAAAAATGACCGTGATTTTAACGGTAAAAAACTGTGAAAATGCTACAGTAAAACCCTGTTACATGGTTAATGGTAAGTTCTCCTAATATATACGGTGAAAAACTGTAATAGACATTTCAGACAATTTTACGGTGAAATACTGTTTTTGGAATTGAAAAAGAATGTAAAATTTACAGGGGAAAACCGTAAATTGACGTTCCCAGAATTCCCTGTGTTGCATTTCAAATTTTGTTTGAATTTGATGTTTTTTCTTTGAAATAACTAGTTTCTTCTTAGTTTTTTTTCTTATCAGTTATGTTCATTAGGGTTGTATGTTACATCTAATGTTGTTAAATTAATGTTTAATGATTCAGTTTAATGAGTCTCACCATGATGGTGTTTAGTGTTTGTGTGAATGACACTGTGCACCTTCTATGTATGTTATTAATTAAAAGCTGCTTGTGATGGGCTTTGGTTCATCATGTGACTTTCTCATCACCACCTGCATTTGGTGGTTATAAGTGTATTACAAAGGTACAAAACAGATTTCAGTACTTCAATAGGTTGGTATATTAACATTATATCAGTTAATGAAAATACGGTATTTAACTGTAAATTTAAGTTAAAACCGTAAAACCTAAAACATTACTACCATATTTTTTGCGGAAGAATTCCGGCAACCACATCTGCCGGTTTTTTACCGTAAATTTTACGGAATTTTTTTTACAGTGTATGCAAATGTACATTTTACGTACATTTTGCATAAAATGCATACAAATATACATGACATTACATTGACCTGTATTACCTCACTGTGTGTTTGATTTCAGAGCAAGCCATTTTTGCAACTTCGTTTTGAGTTTTAAAACATTACAGCATACTGTCATTGTACAATGAACAACTCTTCAACTCAAAAGATCAAGTAATGCAGAGTTGATTTCTTACGATTTATAAAACAGGTACAACATAAATCCATAAAACCATGACACTTGTGGTTCAACTGTCAAAAATCTTTTGTCTGAAAAGGAAAGTTGACTATGACAGAGCCAGGCTGTCCACACATCCCTACATGATGCTGATTTGCTGATCCATTGGCTATTTCCCTTCATTCTCTTTTGCACTCCTCCCTTTCCTCCTATTGAAGACAAGGCTTCTAGGGCTTGCCACAGAGTTCCCTTTCCTGTCCCCCAGCCTTCCTTCCCATCTGCGCCAAAGCAGACCTGCCACCACAATCCATGTGTATACACAACCTCCAGGGACATTGAACTATCACGGTCCTTGTACATTTCCGCCCTGTGACAAGCTGATCTATGGTCAGCAATCCACAGAGTCCTGGCAGATGCTGAACATGGAACATGTTTAAAGAGGGATTCTCACTTTTCAGCAAAATGATTACTATTCTGCAGATGCCTTGAGGAGTGTGGTTACCAATAAGGCTCTAAGTGGTTCGTGTTTTGTGAAATCTAAAACTTCACGGTCTCTGGGCGACCTCCAAGTAATACAAAGGCATGAGAGGTAGCCATCCCAATCTACCCAGAGTATAAATCTTCAGCCCAAGTCATCCTGACATCCAGAGGAAAATATGGGGCTTTGAGTTACACATCTCAAATTTCTAATAATTTAGAAGAAATAATTGCAGGTTATGTTTTTTACACTTTGTAGAAACTGTTCATATTTTGCTTATGTTGGAGAAATTTCCAAATCTAAGTTCTCCACGTTAAAATACTTTTGTTTGTTACATGTTAAAAAATGGCCTTTTTGTAAGGCAAAGCAAAACAACAACATTAAAAAGCAGTATTATCACATAGCCGCTACTCCCATGAACTTTTCCTTCACTATATCTCTTATATCTTACTATTTTGACTGCATAAAATGCATCTAAATATGTTTCAACTTTGAGTGTAAAAACACCCAGGTGGTTTACTTCAAAAGCTTTGATATAAGCTTGAGTCAAACTCCATGTCTGCAATTAAGTTTTACCAGACAGTCTTCAAAGATTTGAGAAAAGGTTCCTTACTTAAGGTGAGTTAATGTTACCCTTAGCAGACAAATCACTGAGCACAAACAACCTCCCTACCACTCACACAAACAGGTATGAACTCCGCTTGACACTACCTGTTTGTCATGCTTATGATAATCACACACCTTAGGAGACTGTGCGATGTCAAGACATTTTTAGCACTAATGGAAACTTTTTAAACTGTCTGGATGGCAGTGTCTGTTGTCAGGGGTGAAGTCTGGGTTATGCATCTGAAGAAACACATTCTAAACTTTTGAGGCTTCACTTTTGTTGGTCCTGTTTTACTGCAAGAAGCAAGAAAAACTCAAGGACAATATACCTATAACCCAGCCAACATTTGGTTTCTTGAGATGCAGAATGTATAGTATCAGCAAGTAAGATTTTTTAATGTAAGTTATAAAGAAGTTGTAAAAAAGGAGACATTTTTATATAAAGCTGCTGTATAAAAAAAGAAAAAAAAAACATGCTTAATCTAAGAACTCAGTGGCCCAGAACCATAACTGAGCAAAGACAAACAGATTCTACAATTTCATTTTAATCTTGCATTCTAGTTTATGTAACATAATACAGGTACATAAAAAATGGGTACATAAATGCTTATGTGACATGATACACAAGCATAGAGTGACCATACATCCACTTTTTCCCAGACATGTCCAGGTCAGGATTTCCAAACTGCCTAAAATGAACATTTTTTTCATGCTGAAAGTAATAGCATGCATGCACTGTACATAATCAACCAATTGTTTCATAACAGTCAAAGCAATGCAAACACACATGATGTATGAGGACTATAAAGAGCATTTCAACATAAAAACAAATCCAAAACCTGGACATTTCAGGCAATTTTGAAATCGCAACCAGGACATGTCCAGAAAAAAAGAGGACGTATGGCCATCTAACATGAGAAAGATGCTTTGTTTAGGTTCTATAATGATTAAATGACCATTTCAAATATTCTTATAACAAAGTTTCTGACATGCTGAGGAAAACAAGAGAAATATTTCACTTTCAAGTCACTATGTTAAATTGTTAATGGCCTGTCTATTTGGCTGTCTATCATTGATATCAATATAAGGGAGGATAAGCAAAAATAATCTTTCCAAATGACAATAAATGCTTAAAATGTTTACTACATCAAATCTTAGAAGAATTGTGATCCAATTCTTTGCTAAAAAAAAAATCTGTGGTCCAATTCTTTGCTATAAAAACAGCATGTGTATGAATATATGAGCTGATGCTAAAGCAGGTTATGATGTACTGTATTAATAGTTTATTTGATACATATTTGATAAAAAATCTAATAAAACAATAAACTGATTAATTAAAAGGCGTGGTCAGATAATTTAAAAAAAAGGAAATAAATACATTTTAAAAAAATTACCAGAGACTGAATGTTTCCTTTAAACTAATACAACAGTTGAAACCTGCATTCAAAATGAAGAATCAATCATTTTATGAGTTGGAATGTACATCAGCCCATTTAAGGCAAAAAGTCTAAACTCAAATCTGCAAATACTAGACATATCACCACATTCCAAAACAAATCATTCAGTACCAGGTAGTGGAATGAGAAGAATTTCCCTTTGAGAGCTGATAGTGCAGTAATATATGCAGGTTTGTTTTATGTTTGCATTATGTGTGACTGGAGGCCCATTTCTTCACAGTCTCACCCTTGAAAATATACTTTGTTTACACAGCCTTGAACACGTATGAAGAGTCAAGACAACTACGGGTGGAATATAAAATGTTTCACATGCAAACTGCTACACCATAAAAGGAGACCATTTTATTTTCATTTTCTTGATATTTAATGATATGTAGACATTTTTAATATGTTGTTAAAAGTTATTATATTATAACAAATTACAATTGATTAAAACAATGTTTTCGGGCAGTTAGAGTAACTTTGAACAGAGATAAAGCACATCTTTGTGTACTTCATTTCTGTATGATGTATAATCCAGTGGAATGTTTTAACTTTAAACCTGTTTCTCCTTCAAGCAGACGTCAAGATTTATGGGAGTGTTAGGAAAAGAATGGGTGAACCCTTCAGGATGGATGGTTTAAAAGTAATAGCAACAGTGGCCTTGTTCATGTTGTTTTTACAACAAGAAAATCCTCACAAAATGTGTTTCTGCATGATACCGGGAAAGCATTGGATTTAATGTATTGGGCCCTTTACCTCATATTCAAAAGCAACATATAAGGACTTTATAGAGCCTATAGTTTTACAATAAATCTCACTGCAAATTCCTGTTGTCACATTCATTTGTCCAAAGTTGTCAGATTTTAAAAAGGGAGAGTTTTTTTTTTCCAAGACATGAAAATTATTGTAGAATACATAAATCAACTGGTTCTAGCAAACTGGTAGCTGGCATCTGGCAACTTTAACACAAAATGCAGATGCAATATTGTATAATTCCTAACTGTATGTGTCATTAAATAATATAATATTAACATGCCATCCTATTAAAATCTGTTGGAACTCCACCTGCTGAACTCAAATTGGTTTATCAAAAGTGGCCTCAACAGCAATTGTAGCCAATAACATCAGAAATTCAGAGCATAATATCTGACATGAGGACCAAATAGCTGGCCACTAAAATAATACTATACAAACCTAAATAAATAACAAAATGAAACACAAAACTCACCAAAGTACAACACTTCAATAAAATAAAAAATGTGATGATTCACTCAAGGAAGTCTGGGAATTATAAAGCGATTATTATTTTTAACTTATTAAAAACACTTACAAATAAAATTATATATAATATGCCTTGATAAATATATTTTTTTCTTTGTAAATTATATGGTATCTCATAATTTTTTAACTTCTAAAACACTTTTTAAAGTAAAATGCATTTTCTCACATGGCAAGGTAACTTAACCAAATTTTAGATTGGTTAAATTTTACCATTCTTTTTAAAAAGTCCACTGTGATGATAATTTATTCAAGCAGATAAACTTCACCTTGCAAGAACCTCATACTGAATTTTCTGCATTTTCAATTTGCAAGTGCACCTTACTGGCATCTTCAATATGGAGTAGGTTTGCAAATTTCTCTCAAACTTCTGCACCCACACATCACTGCGTTAAAATAATTCACTAGCACTACCGTTCGCCCACATTATTCCTCGAAAAACAACTTGGCTGCTTCTTTCCCCATGGCTGTCCAGCAAGGGTCCCTGTGTGATGATGCCATTTGCTCAGGCTTACCTATGCACTTGATCTCGAAGCCCCGCGGTGGTTTGAGGGCTCTCCGCGTCCATCCCTCCCTCAGGACCTCCAAATGATCCTCCTTGCCTTGAATGAGCAGAACATGTTCATCTATCCAGCCCAAGAAGAAGGTCTCCGATATGGCGTCCGTGACTTTCTTATTCCAGAAGTGCTGCATGTTCTCCGCTTTGAAGTCGGCGAATATCTCATAGCCGGTGTGATGGTGCTGAAGCTTCTCCGTGACCGCGGCCGTTTCCTCCGTGCTGACCCGCGACAGAACTATGGCCAGGGAATGGGGCGCTATCTGCAGGAACTTCTCCATTCTCCGGCGCGTTTCACACACAGGCCACGGCGTGGATTGCGATTCCGCGGCACTCACACGGTGTTTTATTGCGCACCTTATTGAATTTCCAAAACGAACACATTGCACCGTATTTCAGTTTATGTCCAGGAGCCGAAGCGCTGCGCCTGACGGCGGAGGGTCCACCAGCATGACACGCGAGAGAGACGCCAATGTCATTTATTCATCAAACAAACGCTTACAACGCCGCGGTCCGTACGGTGCGCCCATAGCCCGATGCCAGCGGTCTGGTGGGCAGAGTTAACCAGGCACTGCACTGATGGGCAAAGCAGTTGAGCTGAATGATCAATGGGTCTGTCCGTATTAATAGATCTCAACCTGCCTCTTTCCACACCTCTCCCGCGACATTCTGCGCATACAGCCGAAAGCAAGCGTGACCGACTCCTCCACCGTCGAGGCCTCTTGAGCGGTGGCTTGATCGATCACTGCATTCATCGGTGATGTTTGCTGGCCATAAAGCGCAGGAGATGACTTCATCCCTTCTTATTCATGTCTTCATTTGGTGCACTCCGTGGTTGCCTCCCAGTCGGTCTTGTACACTACGGGGCGTTCATACAGACCGTACGCTCTCTGATGTCACACTCGCAACTGTTAACTCGTCTCGGAGGCGTCGGGCTCTCGTCCCTGACGCCTTGCGCCTGGTGTCCGGTGAGGCGGATTAGATTGTACGTGTCTACAGAGAGCGCGCGGAGCACCAGATGTTTTCCTGACTCCACCTACAGGCGGCCTTCGAAACATCGCGAGTATAGTGAACGAGCCTCGCAACAGGTGAACACGGGGAAAGCAGAACGAGAGCTGGCGCTTGCAGATTAGCGCAATGCATTTTAACACATGATAGGGTGGACTTGAAAGAGGCGATGAGAGGTCAGACTATGTCTGTATGCTATGATTTATCTCAGTAAACGGCCTATTACTTGTATCCGGTGTCTTTAGTTCTTAACACAATCTATGGCATAATGTTGCATTTATGTATAATTATAATGGGCTGATTAAAAACAGAAAATACGTTTTTATTATATTACACCCAATGCTTTGGTTCCAAAACAAACATATTATAGGTCTACCTACCTTTAATCATTTTGATATGTTTATGTCCACTTTATGGCTGTTTCCTTCGTTATTAATCAAAGTTTAATAATATCGTTGTTGAATGTCCATCCTTCAAGAAAATCACTCATAGAGCATGTGTATCTTAACAGTAAACAAAGAAACGTACAGAGAACTCAAGAGAAATGTACACTTTTTTGTTTTAAAGGTTATCAGGAATATATAAAATAATATCAAGAAGTGTTCATAATTTCATAATTCTATTAGGTTAAATGTATTTGTCCATAACAGTAGATATTTTGTGTCAGTTGTTGTTTAAATAAGTTTTTTTGGAATGTTTTTATGATTAAACATATATACATGTATCATGTTTAAAAGTTCAAAAGGCGCTGAATTGTGGAAATTGTGGAAACAACTGTGGTGGTGGGGATATTAATAAATTAACACATTGACATCAATTATCTTAGTCAACATATTTTTTGTAATTCCTTTTTATAACTGAAATGGGTACTTAAATGCTTATCTTAGAGAACTGAGAACTGAAAAAACTAAACTGTGGAAGTTGTGTATTTTTCGAGGTAGGCAATGTGAGATTGCGGATTGTTATCTGAAAAGAATTTGGCCTTGTTTGCATTTGTGTGAGGTTCTTTTCTCTAAGGCCTTGATCAAATAACTTCTAGAGAGCAAGGGCACCCAAGCTTTGGTGTCAGCTTTCGGTTCCCAAGTTCTCAGGGTGTTTCCTCTTGTTTAGTGATCTGAGTATCGCTAGAAAGAACAAGACCAATTCTTTTAAAATCCTGACCCAGGGTTACAATTGTTTGGATAAAAAGGTATTTCTTCACACACTCCCACAAACCCAAGTAACCGCCGTATTGATAATGATGGAAATGAATTATGTGTGTTGCATTTCACACTAGAAGGTCAGATACTTATTAACTGACAACTGAATTCATAGATCATTTGAAATGCTAACTTAACATTACCCTGGGTTATAGAGTAATCCTGATTACTGTGTAACCCAGAATAAATATATGTTAACAAATAATGATAAACATTTGTAATGCTTAAATGAGCTGGTGACCTAACAGCCTAATGTTTTGTAGTATTACTCTGGGCTGGTTTCACAGACAGGGCTTAGACTAAGCCAGGATTAGGCTATAGTTCAATTAGGACATTAAAGTCATTTTTATAAACATGCCTTAGAAAAAAACATTACTGGTGTGCATCTTGAGACAAAACAAGGGCACTGACATATTTCTAGATCAATCAGTGCAAGTTTCTTTCAGATGAAACAGCTCAGACTTACATTTTAGTCTGGGACTAAACGCTCTCTCAGTTTTGTTTTGTTTTTAAACAGAATGTGATTTCTTCCAGCAGACATTACTGTAAAATGAGCTGTAATTAAAAGCACTTTTTTGAACTTCAAAAAAGTTAAATCTGAGTTCTGAAGCAAAACCAGTTGAGAAGCACTTATGCCTTTATGGTGACATCTGCTGGCAAGCAAGACTTTTATTTATACTGTCAAAGAACAGAATTGTATGGTTTGATGTGGTCAGTGATTTGCTATGTTTTCTGGGCAGTTTCTTAACACAGGGGCGTGCTTCTTTAAAATTCCAATTGGTCTGTATATGTCTGACTATTGAATATGTCTTTTATGTAGTCTTTTTGCTATTTTTCATAGTTTCTTAGCATGAATCAGGTCCCAACCATTCAAACAGAGATATTTCTACCAACACCTCATGATAAAGCTAGAAAATAAGGATTTGCAAGGAATGTTTTCTTGATTTTTTCCCCAACTTTAAAAAAAATATATATATATATTATTATTAATTAACTGGGCTTTCACAGCTGAAGTAAAATATAAAGTACACAAAGAATGAGAATCAAATTCTAATGTAAATTCTACTCTATTCAAGCATATAATCAACACACTATTTTCTGTTATACATAAAAGCTTGGATTGGACACACCTACTCATTTAAGAAGAATAAACAAAACAAGGAAATAACACAAATAAAATGTTAAATTAAAACTTGTGTCTTTTAGCTTCTTCAACATTGTCACTTTTTGCCTGGATTCCAGCTCTGCACACTCTGGGCATTCAACCAACTGGATTTCCTAAGACACTTTCATATCATATTGAAGGAGCTCATGTATGCTGCACACTTGGTGTCTGCTTCAAAAAAAAAAAAAATTGGTTTTGTAAAGAAATTCATACGTAGGCATGAATTATACTTTAAGAACAAGCCTTTATATCCGAAGATGTTTAAAAGGAAAAACATTCAGTAAAGTGTGTCCAAACTTTTGCCTGGTACACACACAAAACAATTAGTTCTTCAGCGGTCCTTTGGAGTGGTTGAGGTGCTATATAGCCATATAAAGAACCCGTTAAGCCTCTGTATAGTTCTTTAAAGGTTCTCTAACTCTTAGTCTCTTAGTTTATTTGTGGAAATGGTTAAAAAATGGCATTAAAATACAGTGCATTTCCTGAAGACAACATAGTTCTCCACCATTTTGGCCCCAAGGCCCCCCTATAAGGAAATATTCCAGGGGCCCCACAAGGCTTTTTGACCTCAGAAAAACATAAAAGTGATTTAAAACAGCTTTTGCAATTATAGTAAACTCTCATTCATAGCAAATGAGCTAATGAACCACTTTTAGTGTTAACACCATTTTTTAGAGCGTAGTGTTTTTTTCTTTTAATTGCAGAAAATATTATCTTTCTCTCTCTCTGTTTTTATATTATCCACATGACACACAACAAACAGATTAGAGACATAACAAGCACTGATTTATTTAAATAGATGAAACCAAAAAAAAAAAAAAGAATTTTTAACAAACATCACTCCAAAACAGTAACAAAGAATTTGTTCTCTCACTGGAAGACATTTCAGAGGTGTGTTTTCATATATATTTTCTAAAATGTGGAACGAAAGAACAAGAAATGCAAATAAAAGGACAGTGTTCATCAAACCCTGTGCATTTTGATCACTTTCCTCTTTTTTCAATAACACGCACTACCCTGGACCGGGTGACCTCCAACATATATAAACTCTCGAGGCTTACCAAAATCAACAATTAAGAGGAAAAAAAGCTTAGAAAAGAACTCTTCATTGTCTTATGGACATTAGTGGCAGTATCTTAAACATCTGTGTTTCCAAGGTTAATTACGTCTGTTGGTCGTTTTCCATCCTAATGCAAAAGCAACAACAGCACCTGTTTGGAAACTTTTCAGCTAAGTGCACGAGGAGAACCTTTTAACATAAGTTAAACAAAAATCGCCAATCCCCACACAGGCATATTTTCACTTAAACAATCTAGCACATCTTCTGTAAGGCACTACCTGGACCGCCTATCCTTCTTGGCCCTATCTGCACTTTTTTCCATAGTCTTTTCACTGTCACCCCTGCATTTGGGGCAATACCATTTACCCTTGGGTTTGTAGGTCAGTCCAACACAGGAAAAATGGAACCACTCAATAGGACACTGCTCATTGTCGCAGCCAATCATCTCCCCATAGGACACCTGTTCGCAGAGGCAGTAGGTGGGCTCATTGGGGTCGATGGTGAACTCCACCGGCGATGCTTCTCGCTCTTGCTTGGCCTTGGAGCGCTTCTTCTTCTTGGCCGACTTGGACTTTTTCTCACGGGGCTGCTGCGGAGGCTCCTCGCCCAGGTCTTCCAGGGTTCCGTTGGCACAAGTGTCACGGCTCTCGCTGTTGCGTTGACGTCTGGGTCGCCGCGCCGAAGAGCGTTCGGGCATAACGTTCGCGGAGGTGCTCGCAGGGTCGTGCCTGACCTTCTCCGCCGGTCGCTCTGCGTCTCCCGGCTCCAAGAAACAAGGCGAGTGGGCCTCGATCTGACGCGAGCGGTTTTCCACCACCTCCATCATCTGTGTGACCACATGGATTTTCTCATCTCCCAGCTCCTGACTGCTGATGAGCGCCCGCTGCAACTGAATCTGCAGTCGCTTGCGCTGCCCACTGTCAGTCTCCTTTTTGTACTTTTCATAGATCTCATCCACCTCCTTGAGGACCTCTGAGTGGCACAGAAAACAGAGAAAGTGAGGCGGTGACAAACACCTTCAGTCAGAATATTAGAAAATTAAGCAAGCTCTGCTTGTGCACGCCCAATACATTTTACAAAGCCACTCTTTAACATACTACAGTCGACTGTTTGCTGTTCGCAATGCATGCCCGGGTTGCTCTAGTGCTACCCCTGCCGCTGTGTAACAAAAACATACGAGCAGCCTACCTGCCCAAGCATACATGCTCCTCGGTGGCTATTATAAAAAATTGAGGAACTAAGACGCGAATGAATCATTTCCGTTGCATATTAATCATTTTGCACGGTAACCTTCATTTGCGAGCGGTGAAGTCAAACTCGAAGGCGTCGACATCGAGCAGTGAATATTTAGCCTACATGCGAACAAACAGACGCCGACCGAAAGCACCATTACGTCGATACTATGGCAACTAAAGCGATGCGTTAAAAGAGCACAGCCAAACAACAGTACAGAGTATGCACTAGTCAAAATGGCTGATCACTGGTTGTAGGATAGTGTTGCTGGAACAAACACAGCCGAATATGCTAAAGACCAAATACAACTAAAACACAACGGGCGTGGACAGCTTTGGAAGCACTGATGAATGTTTAATAAAAATGTGTTCCGTGGTATTGTGAGGAAACGAAACGAAGCCGGTCTAACGTTACAGGGTGAAGTGCACACGATGTAAATGAACGTAAATATACATCGTATCGTGCTGGCACCTTTCGGAAATGTTTCGCTTACCTTGATACTTGGTGTCGATCTCTCGTAACAATGAAACATTCCTCTGTATATCCAAAGGCAGCGATTCGACACATTCCAAATAATCCTCCACGTAGTTGACAAGCTGCGATTTTTCCACGTTTGGATAATGCCCTAACATGATGATAGTAATGCATCAAGCAGCTATGCGCCTTTTCGAGAAGAACTGTGGCTTAAAAAGAGGCGCTTTTCACTCATAGGTTCCTTTAAAATATGATGTTAGTTGGCAACCTTGTGGAGAGCCACTCTTTCCGGACAAATTCAGTCCAGTCTTCTCTGGCTACCAGAACTCCTTCAAACAAAACTATCAGATGTGCGCATGCGTAGGATCAACCCATAAAATGCCGCGTTTTGCATTTTCAGACGCTTTAGCAAATGGAGGGTGGCGTTGCTGAAATGTGGGCGGATCGCGGGATCAGCTGGGCGCGTCCGGAGTTCATATGGAAGCGGAGGTTCGATTCATTAAATGCGAGATCGAACCGTAAGACCACTCCATTAGACGGGCCGTGTTAGCAAAATATCGTTGATAATGAGATGATGTAAAAACGATCAGTGTAATAGAGAGTTATGATTAATTAACAGTGGCTACTAGGGGCGAAATTGCCACTGATAAGTGACAAAAATGCCCCAAAACTCAAAGTTCGACCAAGAGCTAAGATTTCAAGAACGCTTTTTTTGAGTTCTCAAAAGTTGACATAGAGCAACAGTATAGAAACACAATATATAAACACATACACGTAAATATAAATGTAAATATAATATGCGAACTAAACAGTTGTAGAATAGAAACAGCAGTATAAGAAAATATAAATATAATATACATATAATAAAATAAACAAATGGGAAGTCAGTAAAACAATTTAAACAGTTAAACTACTAAACGTACCTGTAATGAAATCCTCTTTTTAAATTTGTATCTTTGTTTTATATTTCCTAACATTTTATTCTAGGCCTAATTCTAACCTACAATTATCAGTGATGCAGATGTTATATGGTAGGTAACAGCCCACTTATAAATTATGTTAATTAATTAACGGGTTTTGTCAGAAAAAAAAAACAAAATCCCCTGAAAATCAGCTCTAGGTGACACATAGTCATTATTGGAGTTAACTTTGATACAGGTTGACATAACTGACACCTTCTACACGTGTTTATAAAAAATCTATTTATCCATTTCCCACATTTCCAATATGAGAAATATAAAACTGTCAAAGATAAAACACCACGCATGCTGAGAATGAGCCCCGTTCTGTAGAAGCACGGTTGTACTTCACCTGAATAACTATTTCATTGACAAACCTGGATTGCTAGCGTTGTGCTCTGTCACAAACAACGTCTTAGCATTGGCACGCTACGCAAACCTTCTCTCTGCGCTGTATGCAGGACATCTCTGCCCAAAGTCCGGGGACTTTCCCCTAAGCAATGATGGCGAAACGAAGTTCCCAGTGCGTAGCTTAGCGTTCAAGTTTTCAGGCATGCGCATATAGAGCGTCGCCGGCACAGGAAATATATACAGCTGAATGCAGCGGTCTGTTTGCACGACGGTGAAATTGTAATTGTATTGTTTCACATTTATCTCAATAGATTCTTTTACAGAAGAGTGTGATATGCCGCTACAAAGACATGCAATATGTTGCAAAGGACGTATATTGCGATATATTGAAACACTTGGTCCTGAAGTCAAGACTGAAGGAGTCATGTAAATGAACCACATACGTCACGATGACACGCCAAGCGAGCTAACAGACACTTGCCTTAACAAGTGAAATGAGCAACAAAAAACATCGACGACAGTATCTGAAATACCTCATTACTCGTTTGTTCTTCTTAGTAAATGAACAATAAAAAAAAACAATGAATAGATTTTTTTAAAAAAGGTAGGTTGAGGATTTTTGTTGTTAGTTAAAAGTATTTTAATATTTTTGTTTGTTTTTTTGTAGCTATCATTTCGCTCCTAAAACATAGGCTATATTACGGACTGTAATTACATAAAACACACGATTTCTTTGCCGCATAGTGGGCAGGCATGAAATTTGATCCGTAGAACTTGTATAAGCACTATAATTTACTAAATATGAAATGCTTACGCCCCTGAGTTATGCAAGTATAAAACAGCACACTCAAAGGAACACCGACCGAGTAACACGTAGGCTATGTTTGTTAGGCTATTTTACAAGTGAGTTTTAAAAAGGTGACGTGATACTGGAGGTACGTAACGTTATATGTAATTTACTGCCAAAACGCGACTCTACATAATCATAAAATGTAAGCTAGGCCTATATGAATTTTGTTTCTTGTGATTAGCAACGTGGAGGCTTGTGGCATTGTTTCGGGTATTGTTATGTTTTTATAAACACTTTTGTGGATATGTCTCAGTAAACCCACAGAGGCTTTAGTCCATTTTCAACATTGCAAAGAGTTTAATAAGATGGGGGTGTTGATGTTGAAAGCATATTGACTTAAAAAGTAACATTTGACTCGACTTTATGATTTTCTGATTAAGGTGTTTTGTTTTGCCATAGGGAAAAGAAGAAATGAAATCCTTGTACGTTTTACCACTTCTGTCATTCTTGCTCAGTTGCCATGTGCACTTCTGTGGGTCACGCTCAGGTTTGGCATATTCTTCAAATCCAGTTTCCCCACCAGTGAACAGCGATTCCCTTCAGGCTGTATGTAGAATGCGCCCTAACACTCGATTACCACCTGGAATGCCGCGTGTGTACGGTCATGTTTTTTTCAAACAGTCTGGCCCAAAGGAAAAGCTGAGCGTGACTTTCAGACTGTGTGGTCTCCCTGTCTACAGCCAGCAGCCCAGAGCAATGCACATTCATGAGTACGGAGACTTCAGCAAAGGCTGTGGGTCTACAGGTGGGCATTACAATCCCCTCAGTGTGAACCATCCACAACATCCAGGGGACTTTGGGAACTTTGTTCCTGTTAGTGGGAAGATTCGTCAATCACTGGACTCCAGTGCAACACTCTATGGGAGACTCTCAATACTTGGCCGGTCTGTTGTCATTCATGAGGGAGAGGATGATTTAGGCAGAGGTGGGAATGTGGAAAGCTTGCTGAATGGCAATGCTGGAGGGCGATTGGCATGCTGTGTTATTGGACTGGCGAACCCCCAAAGTTAGCATACAAATAACATACAATACATTTTTGGAGTATTTATCAGAAGAATAACTGATACACTTTGAAAATGGAATTGCAGAGTTACATTGCTCAAAATGTCTGTTCTTATTGTATCTACAGCACTAACTAAAATAAAAGTGAATAAACTGGCTTGTCAAATGTGTCTTCATACTTCATTCTAATGTCTTCAACTTATCTGATCTATAAACAGATTCTAAATGCTGGAAGCTATGACTAAACCGTTTACATTATTGTCAAAATATGGCATGTTACCAATGTTTTAATATCATGCTTTATTTAGTGGCATAACAACAAAAGTAAAGAATAGTTACAAAATAAAAAAAACAATAAGCACAAGAACAATAATGGCAATTAATAACACATTTTTAATTAAATAAAAAAGACACATATTTAAAGAATTATATTTAAGTCTAATCAATATCACCAATACACAAATACCAAAACTAATACCAGTACAAAAGCCTCTAAAATGGATAAAAGCTCCTCACAACAGTTTATAGTCTTTTTAATGATTGATTGATTGACTTAGTATTTCTTACACCAATGCTTCAAGATACTGATAAAGCTCACATTTAAAGTGCACAAAGTTTGGTGCCCTTTACATTTATGAATATGATATTTAACTAAAACAATAGGCTAAATAAAATAAGAACCAAAGGAATTTTCCTCTCTAATGGCTTGTCATAGATAGATAGATAGATAGATAGATAGATAGGTATTGATATTAACACCAGCCAACCCGGGTGGATGTCAGCAGTGGCTGGTAGTACTGTCACTCCCACTAGCCACTTTGGCAGGTTGAATTTTATGGATAATCAACAATAACATGATCATGCCAGTTGAGGCTCAGGCAGCCTGTCTGTATGTGAAACAATGTCATCATGGAGAAATCAAAACATATTGCAAATCTGACATTGATTTTATACAAGAGTTCAAACGAGTAGTTAATATACATTTTAGTACGTATTGTCAATGTTAACTGTTTCTGCTCGATTTGGTTAACAAAAATAGTTCCACACAAAGATCACAACAGAACAGTCCTGCATCTCTGAGCAACACACAGCGGTGTTTCGTTAGCTACTAAATGATTCGGCTTTTTTTTTTTTCTTAATCGTTGGAGTCAATGATTCTGTGGTCCATTCATAAAGACAGGCACTTGCTTTATTCTTGAATGATTCAGCTGTCTGAACAAATCGTTTGAATGAATGCCTCAATGACTCACTCATTAAGACAGTCACTTGCTGCCACCTACTGGCGGTTTACTTTCATATTTAAAAGTACTTTATTTTGCATTTTTCCCAACATTTCATATTTGTATATATACATTAAGGTGACCAGATTTCTGAAATGTAAACCAGAGACATTTTCTTGTTCAGTCGTGAAAATATCACTGAAATCTCACTTGTGATTATCTACGAATTAAAAAACGGGGACAACATGTTTTTGTATGTTTTTTTTTATTGTTATGGGTTCCATGTATAAACATCGTAATTGATAATTACAGTTTTGAGGATCAAACTTACCCTAGTTTTTTAATACAATTCACCAAAAATCACACTATGAAATATAGGCTAAATAGTAACTATTGCAAATAGCAAACATAGCCTATCACAACAGTAGTATTTTAGCAAAATTATGGCTTTACAAATACACATTAAAAATAAAACAATAAATATGAAAATATATTATAAATAAAACTGTATTTATCAAATATGTTATTTTCTTTATTTAACATTTTCACAACTGAGTACAATAATTACAACTTTTCATATTTTATGTTTATGCTTTTGGAAATCTTTTCTGTTCCTAATCAGGCTTATTATTTATAATCAGGCATTTTAGGCTCATTTTGACCATAAAGTAGGCTACCTTGAAACCAATAACGCGGTCTCTTTTGATAACTGATAATAATAGCGCTCAAGGCATAAGCGAACTAAACGGCTGCTTAGGGCCCCCGTGGCCACCAGAGAGCCCCCAAGAGTAGTCTACATGAAATGACCGTTTATTTTATTTTATTTTATTTTATATTCGTGATATATGTCAATGGACAGCGGTAATTATACAAAAGTGCAATATTAAATAATTAAATATTCTACACATATAATTTTATTATTTCTATAGCGACGTGTCATGCAGGTACAGTAATGACCATGTTGATATTATGCGCTGGATGCTGCCGTGTGGATCTGTCGGATTAACATCACGTAAATTTACATATTTCTCCCGATATACATGAAAGTAAGTGGTCAGTTAGCTGGGAGAAAAACAGAGTAAACTTTATAGTAACTTACACAATGTGTATTTGATAGAAATAAAACGTCATTAATTGAAAGGATTATTATTGCCGCTTTCCATAGAAATCAGCGTGTAGCCTAAATGTCAAACTAAAGGTCTTTTTTTTTTTTTACTTAACTGAAGTGTATTTAAATGTCTGAAACCTAAAATAAACTGTATTTGGTTGAAAACACTGAACAATTATGAAATATGAAAAGCACAGAGGGCGTCTTTCTTTTTTTCTTTTTTTTTTCTGAGCTCCTCTTTCTCTGGCTCAGTTCCAGCCAAAGCGCGGCGCGTCATAGAGTTAAAATCGGTCGTGTTTTGTGGGTGGAGGGGGGACAAATTCAACATGGGGGTTTTGTGGCACAAATCAGGGGTGCGTTTCTCAAAACCATTGTTAGCTAACTATGGTCGTTATTTCCACTGAACTCTATTTGTCACGACAGAACTTGCGACCATAGTTGCTTTTGGGAAATGCACCCCTGGTCAGATCAGTAAAAATAACTTTCCTGGGTATATATTTTTGTAATAAAAATAAGCTTCTGTTTCATAAACTGATAACAGCTTAACATTATTTACCTCAGCCTACATTTTGCGTCATTATGCCTCAATTAGCTAGATATAAATTAAGAGTTGTTGTTTTATATGTACAGATGCTCTCTGTTGTGTTTAATATTTATTATAAAAAGTATGACTTGTAATAAGTATAACTTCAATTAATATTTGTGTTGTTAAAATAACATTCTGTTCTGTAAATGCATTGTCTGCTGGTTTATTTAGCTAATTTCAGCACATTAAGTATGCCACTTAATACTTTAACCCCGGTTTCTTGTTTCACAGACAAGGCTTAAGCCTAGTCCTAGACTAAAATGTAAATCTGAGCTATTTCAACTGAAAGAAACTTGCACTGACTGATCTTAAAACATGTCAGTGCCTTTGTTTTGTCTTAAGATGAACACCAGTAATGCTTTTTTCTAAGGCATGTTTATAAAAATCACTTAAATGTCCTAATTGAACTATGGCTTAATCCTGGTTTAGTCTAAGCCCTGTCTGTGAAACCGGGCCTAAGACTTTGAATGTTAAAGTGAAAATTAACACCTGACCACTGTTGTAAGTTTGCAACTGTTACAATTAAAAATCACAGAAGGGTAAAAACATGCAGGCAGACAATGGTATGATGTAAGCAACACAGCTACAACAAACAAAACTGAAAAAAATGGGTGTGTTAGATTTATAGTGTGTGAATAATCAAGCTTTGACAATAACCAGTCATATTGGCAGCACCGAGGGGCCCCCAAATGAAATTCTGCTTAGGGCCCCATAAAGGCTTGGGCCGGCCCTGGCGCTCTGCTCTCGTCCAAGCTCTTCATGCAGTATAGCTCGCAGTGCCCTCTGCTATGAGGCGCCACGTAGGATTTAAATCAAACTTCGCTTCTCAATACATACATAAAACACGCGCATATACACCTATAAATTACTCACATATATATATATACTATTGGTTGTTCAATATATATATATATATATATATATATATATATGTATGAAATACATGTGCACACTAATATGAAATCCATACCAATACATCTTAAGTTAGTAATGAATGCATATACACTTGTGAATAACTTGCATATACATATAAACTTGACGCACGCATACACATACTCGCATATACATATAAACTCGATCCATGCATATACACTCACAATAACACACGCACATACATATAAACTCGCTGCATGCACACACACCTATACATACTCGCACATACATATAAACTCGATCCATGCATATACACCTATAAACACTCGCACATACATATAAACTTGATGCGCGCACGCACCCATAAAACACTCGCGCAAACATACAAAATAAAATTCACAAACGTATACAATTCTGATAAGAAGAGACGCATGGTTTAGTTGTGTATATACATATATGCAAGTGATTTCATATGTGGATGTGCGTGAACTTTTCAGTGTAAACGGAAGGCATTTCAGTGTAAAAGGAAGGCATTTCAGTGTAAAAGGAAGTAGCGGCACTTCCGGCGGCATCTCCAGATGCCGGGACATTTTAAAACGCTTAGCTTGGCTTAACTTTTTTTTTTTTTTTTTTTTTTGCTGTTTTTTTTTTTTAAACTCAATAAACACATTATTAATTAAGCATACGATGTACAGACAAGCAGATGAGTCCAGAATAAGAACGCAACGCGTTTAATTACAGCGTTTCCTCCCATAAGGAATACGCTTAACGTGGCTTAATGCGTTAAGACAGAGTTTTTAAAATGCCAAACTCAGTAAACACAATCAAATTATGTAGGCTACAGTAGCCTATAGTATGATTTATTAATAATTATGTTTATTGAGTTGATTGAGTATCTTTTAAAAACACTGTTTTAATGCCATGTTAAGCCTTTTAGATGCCACGGTCTGTCTCTGGCATGTGCCGCAGTGGCATCTCCAGACTTTCTTCGCTGGCCAATTACACAATTCGATGTAACAATTTTTATTTTAAAAACTACATTTCAACAAAATATAAAGCATCTATCATAAAGTAACTTTTTATGTTTGATTTTCGCCTACTCCTTCCTTTAGGGACCGTCTGCAAATTTACTCCACAGTACAAAACGAATGTTTACAGGGCTATAGTAAACGCCTAGTGGGCCTAACTGACTGATTATATTTTGTCAATATCTCGCCTTAGACAGTACTTCCAATATTTCCCTTACTGTACGTACAGTACAGTAGAATTTTACATGAAAAATGAGATTTACAGTAATTATTAATTTAAATAATTGTGTATTGTACATATATGAAGGGATATGTTGAAAAACTCACTGTATCAAATCACTACATGAGTAAAACAAGCTTTACAGTTTGACAATTAGTCATTTTAAATATTAAAAGTCATTTTAATTAAAATACTTGGACGTTTTAATCCAGTCGGTGGAATTGTCAGACGGTCTCTAATTCATCAAGCGCAATATAGCGCTTCAAATTTTTCTCTGGTTTAAATTTACTGCTACAATAACAATACACGTTTTTGAATATTTTAAGTGTTTTTTTTTTCTCCAAAACCGCCTATACAGTTCCACCAACAGGGTTATACGTCTGATGTATTTGAATTAAAATTACTTTTAAAATAAACACATTGTCAAACTGTAAAGCTTGTATTACTCTTATGATTTACTAAAGTGATTTTAATGCATTAAAACAGTGTTTTTAGACCAAACTCTAGTTTGATTTATTAATAATGTGTTTACTGAGTTTGGCATTTTAAAAACTCTGTCTTAAGGCATAAGCCACGTTAAGCGTATTCCTTATGGGAGGAAACGCTGTAATTAAACGCGTTGCGTTCTTATTCTGGACTCATCTGCTTGTCTGTACATCGTATGCTTTATTAATAATGTGTTTATTGAGTTTTTTTTTTTTTTAAACAAGTTAAGCCAAGCTAAGCGTTTTAAAATGTCCCGGCATCTGGAGATGCCGCCGGAAGTGCCGCTACTTCCTTTATACTGAAATGCCTTCCGTTTACACTGAAATGCCTTCCTTTTACACTGAAAAGTTCACGCACATACACATATGAAATCACTTGCATATATGTATATACACAACTAAACCATGCGTCTCTTCTTATCAGAATTGTATAAGTTTGTGAATTTTATTTTGTATGTTTGCGCGAGTGTTTTATGGGTGCGTGCGCGCATCAAGTTTATATGTATGTGCGAGTGTTTATAGGTGTATATGCATGGATTGAGTTTATATGTATGTGCGAGTATGTATAGGTGTGTGTGCATGCAGCGAGTTTATATGTATGTGCGTGTGTTATTGTGGGTGTATATGGATGGATCGAGTTTATATGTATATGCGAGTATGTATAGGTGTATGCGTGCGTCAAGTTTATATGTATATGCAAGTTATTCACAAGTGTATATGCATTCATTACTAACTTAAGATGTATTGGTATGGATTTCATATTAGTGTGCACATGTATTTCATATATATATTTTGAACAACCAATAGTATATATGTATATGTGAGTAATTTATAGGTGTATATGCACGTGTTTTATGTATGTATTGATAAGCGAAGTTTGATTTAAATCCTACGTGGCGCCTCATACTCTGCTGTTGAAAATAATCACAATCATACGATTGCCAGCTGGCTAAATTAGTCGGGCTTTTACAGTGTTTTTGCGGGTTGTTTTGAACGTGCTGTAAAACGGGGACATTTTCAGCTCCAGCCAGGGACAGGACACCAAAAACCGGGACTGTCCCCGGAAAACTGGGACGTCTGGTCATCTATATATATATATATATATATATATATATATATATATATATATATATAAGGCTATAGATAGATATAGATATATATAGATATATTTAAAATTTAGAACACCAAGCTTATTACATTATTCATGATGTTATAATGTTGCAGTGTAAATGCATTCATGATACATTTCAGCTTTATTAAATTGTCTGTGGAAACGCATCTAAATGCCACTTCAGCTGCTTCCGTTTCTTTTGCAGTGGAAATATCAGTTTTGCTAATACTGATTTCATTTGATTGGTAACAGACCTATAGCCTTATTATATTAAGTGATGTTATTAATAAAATGTAAGAATTTGATATGAAAGATGACGCATGCATTTAATACAGTTAGGTGGAAATCTCCTTTAAATATGCAAAAAAATGACCTGGAAATAAATTTAAATGAATTTTAGTATGTAGTAATTTTCTTGAATCACATAAAACGTAATCTCCCTGTGGCCAGTAAAATGCTGAGTGGCTAGTAATATTGGAAAACCACTAGCCTAGCGGCTGGTGAGCAAAAAAGTTAATGTCAATCCCTGGATATAGATATATTCAGTCTATTTTAAAATACGATCTATAATATTCGACAGGCAATTTTTGGTCCATTTAATTTCGCTTTACAAATTCGCTTCCATTGCACATCCGGGAACTGCAGAGTACCGATGCATAATCTCCGCTCACCAACAGGAGGTGCAAACTGGTGTTGACGAAGACCAAAGCAATGGGTAATTTAGAGCAAGTTATTCATGAACACTGATCTGCAGAAATGGAGCAAGCAGTAAGTACATTTTATTATTATCAGGACCAGAATATCTGCCAGTGTTGTGCCCAATTCTGACCCCTGCAAGATTATTACCCCCCAGTAGGTTTAGGGTTAGGTGTGGGGGAGGGTTAGGATTAGGGGTGGGGGTTTTTCAGGGGTACTGAATTTTCATTGATGACTGCAGTGTTAATAATTTTAATAATAGGCCTAATTCATTGTATAAATTAATAGACCTGTTTTAAAAAATCTTTTTAAAACTTTTTCAGTGAGGAGTATGCTAATAGCCTATTTTATTATCCTCACAGCGCATCATGCGGTGATTATTGCGGGGCAATAATTCCATGTAATTTAATAATAAGAGTAATATAATAATAATAATAGGCCTGATAATAAGAAGAATGTAACAGGCCTACATTAATTGGAAATGCTAAATCCTCTTAATATTGCCAATTGTTTTATGCTTATCTGTGGCAATCATCGACACATGATACCATGTAAATCAGCACGGGGAGGTTATTGTACTTTTTATTGAATTGAAAATAGAAAAAAAATCCCAAATTTCTCTCTTTTCTATATTCGTTCATAAATTATATTACTTTGTAACTGAAACACTAAAGTAATTTTTCACTTGCACATGAGAATGAAATGCTTGCACTGTAGAGCCCTGCCAAACATCATAAAAGAATTACTTCATAATTTATAGCTAATGTACCTGCAGTAATATGAGTAGGCGCTAATAAGAAGATGCCATATTTAACTTTGGTTGATGTCATTCCTCTTTAGACCAGATTTCCAGTGTTCAAGGCTGGAATGGTGACATCCTAAAAGCTCCAGTGCAGCAATGTGCCTCTGATATGGATGGGGTGAAAGGAGGAAGAAAGGAGGAGAAATGTGAAAAGAAAAAGTCGATTTGGAAGGTACTTTTCGGTCATTGGAGACCTAGTAAAAAAGTCCTCCAAACTCCAGCCTGCACTGTGATCGACCAGAATGTCGATGCCCTGCAAGCTCCAGCCCACACCGTCAACGACCAGAGCGATGAAGCCCTCCAATCTCCAGTCCGTGCTGAGTCCGACTGGAGTATTGATACCCTCTCAGCTCTAGTCCGCTCTGAGTCCGACTGGAGTTTTCAAGCCCTCCAAGCTCTAGTCTGCCATGAGTCTGACTGGAGTATTGATGCCCTCCAAGCTCCAGTCTGCACTGAATCCGATTGGAGTATTGATGCCCTCCAAGCTGCAGTCTGCACTGAGTCTGACTGGAGTATTGATGCCCTCCAAGCTCCGGTCTGCACTGAATCCGACTGGAGTATTGATGCTCTCCAAGCTCCGGTCTGCACTGAATCTGACTGGAGTATTGATGCTCTCCAAGCTCCGGTCTGCACTGAATCCGACTGGAGTATTGATGCTCTCCAAGCTCCAGTCTGCACTGAGTCCGACTGGAGTATTGATGCCCTCCAAGCTCCAGTCTGCACTGAGTCCGACTGGAGTATTGATGCTCTCCAAGCTCCAGTCCGCTTTGAGTCTGACTGGAGTTTTGATGCCCAACAAGTTCCAGTCTGCACTGAGTCTGACTGGAGTATTGATGCTCTCCAAGCTCCAGTCCGCTTTGAGTCTGACTGGAGTTTTGATGCCCAACAAGCTCCAGTCTGCACTGAATCCGACTGGAGTATTGATGCTCTCCAAGCTCCAGTCTGCACTGAATCCGACTGGAGTATTGATGCCCTCCAAGCTCCAGTCTGCACTGAGACCGACTGGAGTATTGATGCTCTCCAAGCTCCAGTCCACTTTGAGTCTGACTGGAGTTTTGATGCCCAACAAGCTCCAGTCTGCTTTGAGTCTGACTGGAGTGTTGATGCCCCTCAAGCACCAGTCCACATCGAGTCTGACTGGAGTGTTGATGCCCCTCAAGCTCCAGTCCACATCGAGTCTGACTGGAGTTTTGATGCCCTTCAAGCTCCAGTCTGCATCGAGTCCGACTGGAATGTTGATGCCCCTCAAGCTCCAGTCCAGGTCCTGTCCAATTGGAGTGCTGATGCACTGCAAGCTCCAGTCTGCACCATGACTGACTGGAGTGTTAATGCCTTCTAAGCTCCAGTCCGTGCTGTGTCTGACTGGAGTGTTGATGCCCCTCAAGCTCCAGTCCACTTTGAGTCCAACTGGAGTGTTGATGCCCCTCAAGCTCCAGTCCGCATCGAGTCCGACTGGAGTGTTGATGCCCGTCAAGCTCCAGTCCAGGTCGTGTACGACTGGAGTGTTGACACACTCCAAGCTCCAGTCCAAGCCAAGTCCGACTGGACTGTTGAGGCCCAAAAAGCTCCAGTCCAGGTCCTGTCCAACTGGAGTGTTGATGCACGCCAAGCTCCAGTCTACACCATGACCGACTGGAATGTTAATGCCTTCCAAGCTCCAGTCCGTGCTGTGTCTGACTGGAGTTTTGATGCCCTTCAAGCTCCAGTCCGCACCGAGTCCGACTGGAGTGTTGAGGCCCAAAAAGCTCCAGTCCAGGTCCTGTATGACTGGAGTGTCAACGCATTCCAAGCTCAAGTCTATGCCATGTCCGACTGGAGTGTTAATGCCTTCCAAGTTCCAGTCCATGCTGTGTTTGGATGGAGTGCGGACGCTCTACAAACTCCAGGCCACACGAAGTCCTTATTTGATCCTTGCTCAGGTATGAAGCAGTCATTCATTTGCACTTTGCAAATTTATACTTAATATTGATTTTTATGTGCACTTAATGGGTAGTTTAATTGTAAGTCACTGCATGATTTTTTATGTCAAATACTCTTTTTTAAATTGATCCTTTATAGACATCTTTTCCTTCTATGAAGTTGGCAATATGCTAGGTCAAGGAGGATTTGGAGCCGTCTACGAAGGGAGGCGTGTGAAGGATGGCCTTAAGGTATCTTTTTTACTTAGCTAGTAATTTCTTATCTTCATCCTTTTGCATTTGTTGCAAGCCCTTCTAGTGTAACTTATGTCCAGCAACTGACCTCTTTAAATTGTCAGATTGACCAAATATGCTCTGCATGTTTTTAAATTCATGCTTGGAATTTATATCCACAAAACTTTTCTTGTCTGTTCAGGATTAATGATTGCAACGATATGACCTCTACACATGCTAATTATAAATATTTCTCACATAAAATCTTCTTCTTTCTTTTGTTGATCAGGTGGCAGTGAAATTTGTCAAGAAAACAGAGGATACGCAATACATCAACTTTGTAAGTAGACTGTGCTTTCTACACTTTTCCTTTGAGTTACTGTATTCAGTATTTGGAATCCACCTCCGTTTAACCGTCATAAAACTTGTTTTTCTTTCAGCCTGAACCTCTTCCACTGGAGGTCGCTCTTTTAATCCTCGCAAATGAAGGCCCCAGAGTTCCCCAGATAATCCAGCTGCTGGACTGGAAGGATCTGGGTGAATACTACATCATGATTCTGGAGCGGCCTATTCCCTGCGAAGACTTGTTTGATTTTGTGCAGCACCATGGAGGCAGAATTGACGAGGACTTGGCTCTGGTTGTCATGTGGCAGGCAACACAAGCCGCTTACATGAGCTGCCAACGTGGAGTGCTGCACCAGGACATCAAAAAGGAAAACCTTTTGATCAACAAGGACATCCTAGAAGTCAAACTAATTGACTTTGGGTGCGGCGACCTCCTTCAAAGCGTACCCTATACTACATTCATGGGTGTGTTTTGAAGTTATAGAATAGGAATCACTCAAGTCATGCTAATGGACACCTAGACAAAATGCTGTGGTAATGCAATGCACATAACACAAAATCTCTTTTTCTTACAGGCACACGAATGTACTGTCCACCCGAATTTATATCAGAGGGCAAGTACTACGAGGAGCCAGCAACAGTATATTCATTGGGAATGCTCTTGTTCTCGCTAGTATGCAGTACATTTCCAGACAACGACGAGTTGATTATGATCAATCTGAACCGTTGGTTCATAGCTGGCTTGTCACTAGGTAAGATCTTCATGACATGATTTTTTTTTTTTTTCAGATTTCTAACCTCCAGTCGTGTCTAGTCATACAGTTATAGAATAATGAACTTATGAATTTAAAATGAATAATCAGTCGTCTCTCATTTCTTTCTGTACAGAGTGCTGCCAGTTGATCTGCTATTGCCTGCAGCGTGAGCCAACAGAGTGACTCAGTTTGGGAAAGATTCTGCACCATGAGTGGTTTAAGGTACTGAACAAAAAATACTTGAAGAGATTATTATAAATTATGAAGATTCTGGAACTTTTCGTTGGTTAGTCAATCCCAACATATAGATGATAGCACAGTGTGAAGATGTTCCAGGAAATTTCCAAGTCAGTATATGACTAAATAATAAACCTTATTTTTGATTTTATTTCAGGGCACATATATGGAGAAAACTGGCAAATAGTGGCCATGCTCCCCATCACAGCCAGCCCAGGTCTTGTCATGTACTGGCAGCTCATCATGACCCAGAGCTCCATCTCCATCCTTGCAAACTCAATGAAAAGAAAAGTATATATGAAAATATAAATATATAGGAGCTTAATGATATTATAAATAACCTTTTTAATAACACGGTTGTTTTTATTCAGATTAGTATATTAGTGTATTTATATTAGTTTTAAGTGTTAAGTAATATTAGTATTAGTAAGTGTTAAGTAATATTAGTATTAATAATATTGTATTTGTATATTATTGATTAATATTGGGTTTTTTTCCTGCCTGGTGTTATAATATTGTATCTTGTATATTGTATGGTCTTATATCGTGTAACCTGTATTAGGGTTTTACATTTAAAAAAAATTATAATAATAATAACAACAACATGATGTAGTTAGGTACTTTTTTAATTGACATGCTACAATTGTGAAATTGCTTGCTTGTGGAAGCAGAAATGACAGTTATTAGCTGAATACATTAATAAATGAAAATTGACATTGAACGTAATGAAGTGAAACACAAAATCGAAACCATTATGTGTATATTTTGGTGTAGTTGAGTGTCAGTTTCTCAGATTGTAGGATATGACAGTAGCTGAAATAAATTATTGAGTTCAGAGTTACAGTATGTCTCTTCTATTTTCCAAAAGATCTCTTTTACAGTAGTGTAATAAAAGTAAACTTTTCTTGAAGCTTATTGTTGAATTTCAGTGTATCTGCACTGCTCTAATTATGGTATATACTGTAATAGTCAGATTATAATGATTATCAGATGGTCAGAAAATCAGACCAGAATAATTTAGTACAAAAACAGTCAAAGAAGAGATGAAAAATATTTTGATTATAAAAATCACAAAACACATAATCTTAAATCTTTTTATAATCTTGTTTGTTGTGAAGTACTGAAGTGAAAAAACACCTAAAGTGACAAAAGAAATGGAAATAAAATCCAATAGTACCATGGTCAATAATTCCACATTTATACCACAACCCACATGGCACTGTAAGACAAGGAAAACAAGGACCAGATATAATGCTCAAATAATGCATAAGTAGAAAACAAAGTAAGTGTGATATTCACCATACCAGATTTTAATGCCAAAATCGCTAAAAGACTTTTAGACAATCTATCAGTATACTCTGGAAAAATCATGGCAATCCTAATAGTTTTACAGTGAATTGAGGAAAATAAACGATTGAGGACATGAATACGTTCTGACACAAGTTCATCTTTAAAGACATTAGAAACAGGTCACATTGGAAAGTGAAGCTGATGTGCTGATAGAGACAATTTGTCCTTCAGACAATATAGAGGATTCAGATGGTGGGTTTAAAGGTAACTTTCTGTTGGGTACGAGCTCATAGATCTAAAAGGAAACAACGTGGTAGATAAGTGTGCAAAGGAAGCCACAAAATAAATTTAAATAAATTAAAAAAAAAAAAAAAACAGAAATGAAAGTAAAATACAAAAAGACTGAAATTAAGTTTTACAACCTGGAGAGATGACAAAAACAGTTGGAGCACGAAAACAGGAAGACAGTTTTAGAACATTCAAAGAAATGGTGTTTCGTAATAATAATGCACGTGATAAATGCTTTAATTTTTAAAGCAATATCTGAAAAATTTCAGGAGATAACTGTACAATACATGTACATGTTTGAGCCACACTCCAAACCAGCAGGTGGCGGTGATGCACCTTAAAGTTGTATGCCAACGATCCATAGAAAATCAAGAAGCCGTAGAGCTGTAGCACCCTGTCATTCTGAACCGCTAACGTTAATGCAGCGCCATCTAGACTCAACGGAGCGACACTATTCTACATCTTCCAGAAGAATGGAGGAAATTGACATAAAGCTCACAGCTGATGGCATTCAGAAAAAAGTCACCTCTCCTGGAAAAGGAGAACTTTCAACGTTTCCCGATGGAACAAAGGTAGTGTAACGTACATGATACATTTTACAGTAATGAAATGTTGAAACGACCAGCAAATGTGTTATTATTTTACGTGTCGAAATCTGCAGATAGTGAGCTAGCCTGATTCGCCACTTTTAACGCATAATATGGGCTTGATTTCGCCTGAATATAGCCGAAAAATCGTTCAGTGTAATGTGTTACGCATATATCGCAATACTGATAGAAGAATTTCGACTGGTGTGTGTCCTGTTTTTTTTGTTTTTTTTTACAAGGAAACGCCAGTTATTCAGATTTAGCCGTTAGCTAAGCATCGGGATGGATACCTGATGCTACAGTCTATGAAAGCGGTCTCACAAACAGGATGTCTGTCTGTTTGCATTTTTGGCACTGAGAGGGGAGAAAAAGATTCATCTGTTCTGAGTGACAGCCGAAAGCTACGTATTACAGCAGCGTGTTAACGACAATATCATATAGCCACTGGCTACATTATAAGCAGCATCAATAATATTAACTAAAGCCTGACGTGATCTTTTCTCTCTGTGCCTTGTGGTGGTTCTCGAGGCGAAGGCAAGTAGACAAAATGTTTATCCAATAAAGAGTTAGCATATCTGGGCAATACTAAATGTAAACAAATGTTCTTGCACTGAGAGCCTGTTGGGCTAAACATGTAGAGAATTTCAATCAAACAAAATGTCTTAATGCAACAGATATCAGAGGTATTCATTAAATGCTTTAAAATAAATATTCAAATGAATGATTTTGTATTTTTCTCTCTTGAAAGGTGAAGTTTCATTTCCGCACTAGCCAGTGTGATGGCACTGTGTTGGATGACTCCAGGACAATGGGAGGTCGCAGTAAACCTATGGAGCTCATACTGGGGAAGAAGTTCAAGCTTCCTGTGTGGGAGAAAGTGGTTACCACTATGAAAGAGGGTGAAATTGCTGAGTTCACCTGTGATGTCAAGGTCAGTCAGTTCTTCTCTGCCTTCTAATACGTGCACATGTACATATATGTAATATTACATAGGCTGTATGTAAATATCAACAAGTTATCATGTTTTATTCTTTCTGATATTATTTTGGCCCAGTACTGTTTTTTTTTTTTTTTTTTTTTTTTTTTTTTTTAACTGTAATAGCACACAGCTCTGTACCCTCTGGTTTCTCTGTCACTACGCAACATCAGCCATGGAAAAGACCCACTGGAGGGACAGAGACACTGCTGTGGAATAGCTCAGGTTCACTCGCATCATTCTATGGGTCACCCCGATCTGGATAAGTTGCAGGCCAATCCTCAGCCTCTAGTTTTTACTCTGGAAATGCTAGAGGTGAGAAACAGTAGCATGATCTCATTTGAAGGTGTTCCATGTGCATTTTAAGTTGTTAAAGGAATAGTTCAACCAAAAATGTACATTGTCATCATTTACTCACCCTCTTCTTGTTCCAAACCTGTATGAGTTACATTTTTCGTTATGTTGTTAACCAAGCAGTTGATGCTATCGAAGTCAGTGGTTACCGTCAGCTGTTTTGATACCAAATCTTCAAAATCTCTTCTTTTGCGTTCAACATCTGAAAGAAATTCATACAGGTTTGGATCATCTTGGAAGAACTATCCCTTTAATTTAACTATATGCATTTCTACTAATTTAACAACAAATATACATAAATTCAAAGTAGCTCTTGGTAATTCCCACTTGATCTTTTTTATTATGCTGATTCATGATTCTCATCTTCCCAAGATCTTGCCCCCTGGATCCTTCCAAATGGAAATATGGGCAATGACAGATGAGGAGAAACTGCAGGCCATACCACAGATCCATGAGGAGGGAAATGCGCTCTTTAAGAGTGGAGATATTACAGCAGCTTCTGAGAAGTACTACAATGCCATAGCTTGTCTGAAGAACTTACAGATGAAGGTTAGCCTTAATAGCCTCTGAGCAATAAGTGGATATTATTAATTACCTAGACTGTAAATCTGTCCTGCCACAGTTTTAAAATGAACTGAAATGATTTCTAAGCTTATGCTCTGTTATTGTGCGTTGTGCATGATCCTCTGGTGTTTTCAGTCTCAGAGTGCTCTATTCTCAGTAAATGCAGTTAACTCTGCATATGCTGAGAGTTTGGGAATGCAATGTGCGTCGGGTTCACTGTATTTTTAAAGTTGCATAAATTCTAATGTTTTGTTGACAGCTGTGAGAAAATAAGACATAAGTACCGTGATTTTACAACTGTTAAGTAAAGCAATTAATATACTTACTATGAAATATTCATTTTTACAGTGCACTTGTATTACAATAGTAGTATATTTGTCTTATCATTGTTATTAATATCAAAATAATATTATTTTCACATTGTTTGGTTTCCTAAAAACACCGGTGTGAATGTCATGTGGACTGAGAAACTGTCACAACTAAAAAAAGAGTTTTGAGTCCACTTTAAAATCCAGGTACAAATCAGTGCAAAGCTCATGCTTGGGGTTGCCAGATGTTTAGAGTTCAGATCCCCACTCAGAGGTTTTCTCTTAAATAGATATGTTTCCCTGCCAACGTTTTACTCAATCTCCCAAAGTGGCAGCCATGCACGTGTGCTCTCTCTGGCCTGCAAAAAAGCACTAATGATCTGAAAACACAGACAAACATGTATGTTGGAATTAAGCAATCTCCATTGAGATATTCTGCTAAAATGAAAGTGTCATATAGCCAGTCTGCATTCCTCTAAAAGGCCATTTGAGCTGTTTGCTGTGACTACATTTGTGAGCAAACGTTGTGAGCAAAAAATATGAATCTCGCATACGTTGTTTGCAAATGTGATACCTGAATAAATGCATATACACAACCTGTTACAATTCACGGTTGTTTAATCGCAAAATATTAAAACAATTTGGAATTACTGTAATAAAATTTTCACTTTTTAAGATTGAATTTATCATTTAGAGAGTTAATGTATATAATAAAGCAGGAAACTAGATAGGGTAAAATAAACACTGCAATCGAGCTGACATTCTCTTGATTTGTGCTTATTAGAAATTTCCTAATTAACAATCGTGATGAATGATCATGATTATAATTTCAGCAAAATAATCGTTGTTATCAGTTTAACCATTATTGTGCAGCCCTAGCCAAAAGTGTATTATTATATTCCTCAAGGTTGGAAGGTTTATTGTAAACATGTATTCTCTGTTTATAGGAGCGTCCAGGTGATGAGCATTGGATCAAACTAGATCTCATGATCACTCCTCTCCTCCTCAACTATTGCCAGTGCAAGCATCTTTTGGGCCAGTACTATGAGGTTTTGGACTACTGTTCTTCTATCATCAACAAGTACGATGGTAAATATCAAAACAGTTACAACACTCACATACCCTTAAGCCTAAATTCTTCATAACAACCCACTTTGTTCATTTATTTTCTATCTATAATTGCAGCTAAACAAGACTTAGCATGAGCGTGCTCCTACCATGAGTTACATTTATCATTTGTATTACAGATGCCCATACTCATTCTTGTCTTTCTCACAGATAATTTGAAGGCATTTTTCAAACGAGGGAAAGCTCATGCAGCGGTATGGAACGAAGCAGAGGCAAGAGCTGATTTTGCCAAAGTGATTGAACTAGACCCATCACTTGAAACCTCAGTTGCAAAGGAGTTGAGGGCAATGGAGGAACGCATTCGGGAAAAACAGAAAGAGGAGAAGGGACGCTACAAAAAACTGTTTAACTACAGCAGCAAAGCCTCTGCTGCAGCTTCCACGGTTAGTTCGATCTTCCGTCTCAAATTAGTGAATATTATTAAACTATTGTTAAACAAAAACTGCTCAGTTAAGTAACCCATGCTATTTTCCTCTCTTTTTAGGGCTGAAACGAAGGCCACTGTCAAGTTGTAGCACATGCACTCCGATAAATTCGTCCCTCACAAGTTCATATTGTTTATCACCACCTCCTCATGTTTTATTAGTAAATTGATACACCAGTGAGGAGCGCATAGCTTTAAATGCACTTGATTCCATCCATTTATCCCTGGAGTAACCCATCATTTATTGAAAAGTGCTCGTTTTCATTGAGTTGCTAATGGGATCTGCATCTCCTGTGAACCAGAAATGGGTAAATACCATCTTACTGCCTTGTTACCTTGTATATTCAGTCTTTGGATCTAGCTGATAGAAATTCTCACTGATTAAACCCTGTTCATTAAGGTCAGTGCTCTTTATCAAGGGCAGTCTGAATGAACCAAACTTGAAAGACAATCTGAAGATAAAATGCTAGACTGGTCAAATAGGATTTCTTTGACTGTATTCCCCTTTCCCTCAATTTTTATGTCATCTTTTGTATTTATCATGTTTATTAATTTTTATTGCTATTACTCTCATTGTCTTTATATGTATGCTACATTTTTAATATTGAATGATTAAGGAAATTAGAAGGCCTATGAAATATGTAAGTGAAAGACACAATGTTAACACTGTGATGATGGCACATGTAAAAGTATCCTCTTCCCCATCATTGAAACTGAAAACATGTATTCATTCACATTGTGTTGTTAATTAATGGAATTATCAGTTATATCTGTCACTACAAAAATTGCTATTTTCAAAATACTTTTTAAATAGGTGTTGTTGCAACTATTCTGCTATGTTGTGACTGAAGCCAAATAAAGTTATTTGAAAATCCTCCATTTTACAAAAGCAATTATTGCAATTCAGTGGAACTGAAAATCTGACAATTTTTTGTTTTGGTTTTTGTTTTTTATTTAAATACAGAATTGCAAAAATTGGGCTTAAAAAATTTCTATGCTAATCGCATTAACACTACATGAGGTGTACATTGGGGAGATAGCTATGCATGATGGACAAAGGTCAATAAGAAAGATAGAAAGACATGGTGTTGTAAATAGCTTGACAGAGAAGGAGCATGTTTATGAGAAACAGAACAATGGGGAGACAAGTACCAGAGGGAGGGTGCGTGTGTGTGGATGTTATGTGCGAGCACTTCGCTCTGTCTCCGCTAGACACTCCCTAACAAGAGCACGTGCGTGGATGATACCTGATGAAAGAAAGAAATACACATCAGCCATTTCAAATAAGCAAACATTAATCAAAAAATAAGACCAAGTGCTAACATACAACTGTGCAAAATGACTGTAAGTAGTTTTGTTGATTGACAGGCCATTTACTAATGAACCAGGTAGCACTGGTTGTGAAATACTGTCTTTGTATGTATACTATAAATAGACAAAACAAGCATTACACGTCAGGTGTTTGACGTTACATCTTTCATTTGTACTGCAACTTCAATAATCAAATAATTTTTAAAAATTATCTATAGTACAAATAAGTGGCTTACTTGCACTGTAATTACATAAAAACACTTTCTATATTAAGTTTACTTCATTGACAAGCACCACAACTTATTAAAGGTAGCTTAGTAAGAAAGTCTTTGTACTGACAAAAGAAACATTGCAAGTCTGATCTCACCCAGATCTGAAAACGCAGAAAACACTATCACAACTGCCCTTAGGCTCACATCACTCTAGGGGGCTAAACGTCACAGTCTGTTACAAATGTGCTGCATGCACTTTATTCCACAGGGTTTGGAGTACCTCTCTTCAGCCTCTCCATGGCACTTTTGCTGCCAGCATAGGTAGGACGAATTTCACGGCTCATCTCCTCAATGACAGAGAGCAGCTCACTATAGGTAGATCCCTGGGACACTTTAACAGGCTACAGAAAACAAGAGAAGTCTGAGTGATATGAATCCTCTTTATGAGGTGTATTTATATAATGGAATATATTTATACACACACTACCAGTCAAAAGTTTGGAATAATTTGGATTTTTTCAAATGTTTTTGTAGAAGTCTATTCTGCTCACCAAGGCTGCATTTATTTAATCAAAAGTACAGTGAAAGAGATCCTTCAGAAATCATTGTAATATGCTGATTTGGTGTTCAGTTTTTATCAATTATTAGTGCTCTGTTAATAATAATGGTTCTTAATATTAGTGTTTTTGTTGCTTAATTTTTTTTGTGAAAACAAAATCAGGATTCTCTGCTAAATATAAAGTTCAAAAGAAGAGCATTTATTTGAAACGGTAACAACAGTAGTAAGATTTGTGTCACGTTTGATCAGTTTAATGTGTCCTCACTAAATAAAAGTATCCCCCCCCCATATAATTTAACCCAAACTTAGTAGTGTATAATGGTTTCTGCAAAAATATTAAGTAGCACAACTGTTTTCAACATTGATATAAGAAATATTTCTTAAGCAGCAAATCCATATATCAGAATGATTTCTGTGGAATCATGTGACACTGAAGACTGGAGTAATGGTTAGTAAAATTCAGTGTTGCCACCACAGGAATAAGTTTTAAAAAATTTATATTTAAAACTTTTATATTTTAATGTAGTTTTTATTGTATGTTATTCCAAACTTTTAACCAGTAGTGTATTTGTTCCAAATAAAACATACCCTTTGGGCATTTATCACCATAGTTTCAAGTCTGCAGATTTATCTAAAAGCCCACTGTTATCAGGAAAATAACTTACTTGTACAAAGCCCATCGATGGTGGACCAAAGTCACTAAATGCTGGTCTAAAGTTAGAAGAGGAGGCCAGTGATGGAGATGAGCCACATGATCCTAAAACCAGAGAGCAAGAGGAAGACCAATCACAAATCAAGGAAATGTCAAAAGGCCAAACTCGACCAATGAAATCTTGCCACCCAGTGTGTGTATAAAAGGAAGTGAGGTAAAATACAGCCAATATTAGATACACTGATGTGATGCCATGGCACACTCATAAATGGCTAAGAAAACAGCTAGCTTTTAAACAGAAACGCGATAGGGAGCGGTTAGCAGCACAATATACCACATTTATGTAATGAGCGAGACAGATGGCTATGGCTCCTTTAACTCCTCCCCCTTTATCCGTGTCTCTGACCTCTTTTACGGTAGGTTCACTGACCCCTTTCCCCAGGATTAAAACGGTGCGTTTGAAAAGATGGAGGACAAAAAATACCTCAAATGATGAAAACGTGAATGTAAAAAAGA
>JAFVLL020013984.1:0-21482 GCA_021397915.2 Tor tambroides | reverse complement strand
AACACATGTGAATGAAATTAAATTATATTCCAGTTTTAAATGTGCTTCTGATTACAGATAGCCTGGGATTACACAAGATTTGTATTTTAAAGAAAGCCAGTTCGAAGGGAGCATAGTTTGCTTTTTGGGTTAAAAGAATTTATTAACATGAAATTCGAATGGCATGACAATTAGATTAGACCGTATAGAAATTGAAATCTACACACTAATACACACTATACTCATTGTCACACAATGCTGATGTTGTTAACATTAATAATTTGAGAATAAAGTATAACAATTATAATAATTTGCATGGTTTGATGTGATATGAGCTAACCGATCGTTACACTTAATCACCATTGGTAGCGCGATTTATTGTAATGCTTTTTTCCTCAGTTGGTCAGAACAAACGTGGCAGACTTGTTACTTGTTCAGATGACAATATACGGTGAAAATTCTTATTTGGGTCATATATTCGAAGACGTAGGCTAGAATCTGTGATTACTAAGTACAGTATCCACACCGGTGCGGTGACTGACAGCTACACATTCACCTCAAAACATTAGATTCATCCGCGCTGGAGCCGTGCCCACGTAATAAAGATAATTCCGCAAGTAACTGCAATTCCAGGTTTTCAAACAGAGATGGCGACAAAGAGGCAAAACTTACGGACTGCAGCTTTAAATATATATTTAAAAACTACACTTTTTGCTCTCGCGATATTTCGATATTGATAACATCATTACATCCCTAGTCTACAGGCTTTCATGGACAACCCAGGAAGTCAGGAAAGTTTTGTTTTTTTAAAGTTTTGTCACAAGCTCTTCACACATTGGCAATAAAAGAGTAATTAATGCATGAACGTTCTTACATATAGCCCCTTTAAAGGTGTCATCGGATGCAAAATTCACTTTCTGTCTGTGTGACAGGATAGCAGAGCTCATTAGCATTTAAAGGGAAATGAGCTGAAACAGCTTGCTGTTTTTGACAGGGTAAAAAGGGTGTCGTTTTACACTACCATTGAGAAATTTTAACCAAAGAATGTTACAGACTTTTCATTAAGACCTTAAGAATCATATCAACTTTTGGAAAATTGGCATCCGATGATCCTTTTAATATTTTTGTAGGAAATTTGATAGATTTGTTTAGGACTCTCGTGATCTCACGCAGCAGATCGTCATTGATATTTCAGTGATGTTTACATATGTTAGCTAGCGTGCTAGCAGCTTTCTGCACTCACCCGGTACGTTCAAAACTGAGGCGATTTCTCCCAGCGCTTCTCTTTCTCTTTATTGGTTGTGATACGTTTTCGACACATTATACAGACAGTCGTGTTACTACAAAACTTCAAGAAGCAGTTTCCTCCATCTCCACTATCCAATGGAGCTGTACAGCAGCTGTTTTGTGGTCGTGCATTGGCTATTGTGAATGTACTGACGTAATCATATAGCTCTCATCATCCCAATTTAAATCCTAAATATCAAACATGTTTGATATGATCGGGGCGGCCGCGATTTGTGTGCGAGCAGATCAGGGGGTGCAAGATTCGATCGGTGAACACCTCACATTACCAGATAATCTGCGCTGAACATCAGGACCAATCGTGGTGCTCGACAAGATTTTTGCTCTGATTCTCGGGAGGGGGAACATCGGGGCTAAAAATCCTTTAGTGTGAGCCCGGCTTTAACTGTCACTTTTGATCAATTTGATATATCTTTACCTAGTAAAAGTATTAATTTCTTAAAAGTACTTGCCCCAGTCTTTCGAATGGTACTGCAACAGTGTTTCCTCAAAACTATTAAAATGCAAGAACTGTTTATAATATTGATGATAATAATTTAAAAAAAAAAATTTCTTTAGTAGCATATCAGCATGTTAAAACGACTTTTGTAGGAAAAAAATCAAAACCTTGATTAACTGAACACTTTACCTCGATTACGGTTATTGAAATTATTGAACGATTATTTAATTATTTATTTATTTTTTTTGCCCTCATAGTTCATTAGGTTTGTACTGTAAATATACTCCACTATTAAAGGTGGAATTTTTTTTTCTAGTGAAAGTGCATTTCTTACCTTAGTGATTTTAAAATAATTGAAGGAAGATAGTTTGTTTTTTTGTTTTTTGTTGAATATTTCAAGCAATTGAAATCAAAGCACACATTGGGCCTCATTCATGAAACACGAGCAGAACGAATTTGTGTAAATTGTTCGTAAAGCCGTTCTGACGTAAACTTTCGAATTCGTGAAAATGTTCGTATTTTCAAAACGTTAGTTGGTACAAAAGAAATTTACACCTACCACGTGTAAATGGTGCGTAAAACGTTCTGTGTTCTTTTTGGCAAACTGATGACACTGAATTTTGATGCACTGTCATTATAATATTTTACAAGTTCGTTTGCTGCTTTTTTTTTTGTTGATAAACTGAAAAAGTTGATAAACTGTTTAGCTTAGGGTAGAACGCAGCGTTTGTCACTGTCACTTTTTACCCAGCCGTCCAATCAATGGAGGAGGGGCGGGACAAATACTACACCTACCAATCATCCCAACGTTACTTGTACAACAACTGAACAACAATAGAGAAGTTAATATTACTGGTCACTGCATTTTTATATTCAGTAATATTCTTCAAAATGAGATACTAGTAATATGTTACTTCCGTGGATATTCCTCATCATAGCAACCAAATCGACAGCAGCATTTACAGTGAACAGAGTTGCTCTGAGATGCACGTAACCTACATACATAAAGCACATATTAAACCTGCAGCAAACATATTTAATTGAATTGCAGCCTTTGTGAATTCACAATACTATGCTTTATGATTTCGTGCAGCCTTAGAAAACGGTCTAATAATGCTTTTCATGGATTCTCGTCTGTGGAATGCACGGTTAATTGACATGGGCAAAATGTAATCCAGGATTTTTTTTATTTTTTATAATTGAATACTCAAATTTAATCGAGGAAATATTTCACAGTATTATTGTTTTTACCTTGTTTTTAATCAGATAAATGCAGCCTTGGTGAGCATGAGAGACTTGTTTTAAACGCATAAAAAAAAGCTTAATTTATTCCAAAGATTTGACTGGTAGCGTAGACAGACCACTCTGTTATGTGGCAAGCCTGTTGCAGTTAAAAATGGTGTCTGCTTTGTTGCTCGTGACAGCAAGACATGTATTAAGAAATGATTTAATATATATTTGTACTGTTTCATATTATTTAATATTTGGCAATGTTGTTTTTGTTGAACATTTTTTTTTCATTCCCATTCATTGGCTCGAATATGTCCATGTATATTTATAGTCTAACAACATATTTACTTTGGAACAGAATTAACACATTTACTGTGCCATAATTTACTCATGCCAACATGTTCTTCTGAACTGCTTACTTTCCCAGCCAAAGTACTTTGACTCGGGCGACTACAACATGGCGAAGGCCAAGATCAAGAACAAGCAGCTTCCGGCGGCGCAGACAGAGAAGACCGAGATCACCGGAGACCACATCCCCACTCCTCAGGACCTGCCGCAGAGGAAACCCTCTCTGGTTGCCAGCAAACTGGCTGGCTGATACCTGCTGCTGTCCTTCACTCCGCACTCCCACTTCCTGTCTCTTCCTCCATTTATCTCTGATCCTGCATTCCTGCCCTCATCCTCTATCGTTTCCTGTCCTCTGAAAATACACTGAATATTCAAGGGTTGCAGATGTTACAGAGCTGTACTGCCACACTGTGAGATGGGTTGGGTCATGGCTCCAAAGGGGGTGAAGTTCTCAAAGGTCTTCTGATATTTTTAATGTGTCGTAGTATGTAGTTGAAAGTGTACATATTTGCTAGTGAGTGAGGGCAAACAGCATTTTAGGAGATGTTTTGCGTTTTAATTGTAACCATTCCTGAATTACCCACTGCTTAGAGGACTAGGTCACCCAAAAATGAAAATTCTGTCATTTACTCATTGCATATGACTTTATTTCCTCTGGTGAATGCAAAAGGAGAAGTTTAGTGGAATGTCAAAGCTGTTTTTTTTTTTTTTCAAACAAAGTCTATGAAGGGAAAGGGATGTAGAGCTCTAGTAATTACAAAACAACTGTACTGTAAGTCATCCGCACAGCTTCTATCCATGGTTATAACAACCATTGAGGTCCACCAGATGCGGACCTTTTCGAGGTGTATAATAAAAGTTGCCTAATAATAGTTGTACTTTGATGCAAAGATGTTGTACAATGCCAAGATATCAGACTTTCTTATCTGCGCTGAATAGCAATCATCAGTGTCAAAATGACTTAGATGCCCAATCAAATCAGAGTAGGCATTACTGTTACTGTTTACAGAAGCTGAGTGTGAATTCCAGCATTATTCAGTTTTAATGGACAAAAAGTGAGATGTCAAATATCAAGTGTTGACCTAGTTACAAGTGTGTATCTAGAGTCTTCTGAAGCCATATTGTAACTTTGTGTTTTTGTTTTGAGGTGTCATTAGTGCTTACACTCAATTCAAAATATTGAAATCAGTCACGAATAATTGCACAACCAGTGGCATTTGACGCTGATGCAAAAGCACCATAAAATGTATGTTTGAATATGCGTAAGCGTAAATGATATTTGAGAGGATTTTTAGCAAATTACATCTTAAGTTATCACATAGCTTCAGAAGACTGAGATCCAAAGAAAGTCATGTGCGGCTGGAATGACATGAGTAAAGAGTAAATAGTGCCAGAATTTTCTTTTCAGGGTGAGCTTTTCCATTAATCATGGAGTTAAGTGCTTGAATCGATAATGAATTGAAAGTCTAATCTCTAATAATGTGGTTGATCTGCACCCTGTTTGTTTCATGGGAATGCTTGTTTCTTTTTGTCATGTTTCAGCTTTAAGTGGAGGACACTTGGTTAGTCATGTTTGATAGCATGTAATGCAGATCTCTGAGGCTGCTGTCATCTTGCCTTGTACCATAGAGCTTAAAGCCTTATAAAGATGTAGTGCCAATGCACAGATTGGCAAGCAGTTCTATAATATCACACGTTCTTTTCATACGTCATTTGTGTCTGGTTGTAGACTCCAGGCAGTGAGGATGCTTCTCCACCTTCTGGTGTATAATAAACTCCATGAGATCTTCTGTACATTGTCTTCTATGCAGAGGAGAGAGACAGTTGCCTGTCGGCTCCTCACACCACATTGTCGCACTACAGTAAACTGTCCACGGTTTGCATGAGCATAAACTGTGGCCGCTTTTGAGCCATTTTGACTTGTAAATAAAATAGTTTTGCAAACATTCTGTGCTTTTGAGTCTATTTTGTATAGGCCAATAAGGTCCCATTAATAGTGCATTAACTAACGTAAACTTAAGCAATGTATTTGTTTATTAGTGCTAGATCATATAAATTCTGCTATTCATGTTAGCTCAGGTCCATTAAATAATATTGATTGTTGATGTCTTGGATGGCAAATGTTGAAATAACTTTAAGATTAATAAATTCTCTAGAAGTATTTTTCATTGTTAATGTTACCTTATGTAGGTAAATAATGGTATCAAATGGAACCTTATTGTAAAGTGTTACCACAAATACTGTATATAATCTAATCTTGCCTTTTAGTTAACAAACATGCAGGAAACTTTAATCTGCCAAAGTCTGAGTCAAAACAATAGCTACATCAATTCTGCAGTGCAGACCATTGTACTGTATTTAATTTAGTATGTGTTGGTGGGTTTTGAGGAGATGTGTCCTCTAAATAGAAACAAATAAATAGCTCCGTGTAGTGGGTGGAAATGAATAAACTCTTAGATCTGAGAGTGGGGCAATGTGAGGTACAGCATAATAGAGTATGCATGGTGGGACAGGGAAGAGGTAAACATTCCAGTAGAAGTGGAGAAAAAAATAATCAGGCCACTGGCAGCAGTATAAGCCAGCAACAGTGTCCTTAATTGAATTCTAGCAGATATTGCCAGCCAGTGCGAGGTCCTGAGCAAAGGCGTATCAGGGATTTTGATCAAGCTTGAGAAAATATATGAGAAAATGTGGCTTTAAGGATCTGGAGAGTGGAAGCTTATAGATCATTTTTCACAAGCTATCGCTATTGTGTCCAAGAATGAGAAATGCACCAACAGAGGGCAGAGTGGACACTAATAATATCCTGTTATATATATATATATATATATATATATATATATATATATATATATATACACCCTACAGGTAACACGTTTGGAATATGTTCTTTTCGAGGCTGCAGTTAATCAAAAATAGGCTACATTAAAACAAATATTACAATTTTAAATGACTTTTTTGTTTTTAAAAAATATTTTAAAATGTAATTTACACACAATGCATTCTAAAATATATTAAAACTGAAAACAGTTGTTTTATTTAAACAGTTATTATCAATTCAATTCAAAACATTCAAATGACGCAGCAATCAGTCATGAGAAGTGCAGCAGCCATTGCTATGAAAAAAACAATAACAACAAAACATAAGCATGAATGAGATTTGAGAGCGTTTTACAGCAAATTACAACTTAAGCTATTAGGCTACATGGCCAAGACCGAATAGAAGAGCCAAATAAAGTCATTTGCGGTTGGAATGACATAAAGGTGAGTAAATTGTACCAGAACTATGGTTCTCTATTAATGCGGTTGAATTGCACCTTTTTCTTTTTGCCATGTTTCTCTAGTAATGCAAACATAAAATTAAAGTTAGATTTGAATTTGAATAATTTATTATTAAAATTTAAAATAACAGTTACCCGTGCCGTATCATTTACGAGTAAGTTAAAATATAATAGTAGTAAATAATAGTAAAGTTAGCATGCTTGTGTCGAATATTATACATTGTTATTGTTCATAGATAGATAGATTTATATTGCTAGATAGAGAAAACTGTTGGGATGCCAGTGTGTGGTGGTACAGTGTTGTCCACCAGAGTGCACTCTTGCTTCATTTTTTTTCTCGGTCATGGCAACCGCGTTTTCATTGACTCATTCTCTGCATAGATCGCACCCAGAACGAACCTCCAGAGACACGCCAAAAACACGACCAGATTCATGAGGAATGAGCCGGTGCCTTGGATTCATGACATCCTTCTAAAGGCTACTGAGTGAGATCTACAGGAGAGCTTTGAATGTTCGGGACCGATCGGATGTTCAGCTGACTGTGATTGCAGGAACATTGTGCGACCATCATCATGGCTGCGTCTGAATTATATACAAAGGTAAACATACTCAGCATCTGATCGTGTGAACATCAAATGCGAATGTCAGTGCAATGTTGAAGTGTTAACGCAATGTCAGTGCGTACATGCGTGTGAAAGTGAGATTATTGTTGATTCTTATGCATTGCTGGGAGGCATAGGGCATATGTTGTGTTTATTGCTTTCTGATTATTTGAATGAAGTAATTCATCACGCGTGCCTTATGCCGATGAACAACCTATTGTTTAATTTTATACGAGGATATGTTTTATATCGCAGCCATATGTTGTGTTTTAGAGTTTTTCTTTTGTCTGCATTACCACACGATTTGTCCTTTAAATTGACAGCCTTGGATTGCAACATCTTGCAGCATAAAAACACAGCATTTATATAAATACAATGAAATGTACATGAAACCACCTGCATTGCTTGTTATTTTTATTGAAGGTGATACATGCAAAGATGTTATGGACCGTATTAGGTAGACTGTTGATAAGCAGACACCTTCAGGTGTCAAACAACAAAGATTGGTAGTATTGGACATGCAAGCAGAGGTTTTCAAAGGCCTGGGATGTATTGATATGGGTCACAGTTGTAGTTGATAGCTGACCGCAGAGAGTCAGTGGGATGCGGTGGTGCTGATGCGAGCATCATTGCCTGCATGGGATGATGCGTCCATCTCTGGTGCTGATGCGAGCATCTCTAACATCACAGCCTGCATCCATGCATCTTCCAGCATAGTCCCCTGCTGCGGCCTGTAGGCCGGTCTGCACACATCAAGGCGTGTCTCCTTGGGAAAAAAAATCAATCGGAATATTGTTGCGTAGCAGCCGAAACATGACATCATCACATATGTAGTCATAATGATGTCTCAGATGACTAATGGTTGGATGCTTTTACTGAAAAGAGAGGGAGAGAGGGAGGAGGCCCACCCATCCCCCATGATGCAGCTGTCTTATTGTAAATGCATTGACGGATCCTTTTGAGAGCTGCACGTTTATTTTGATTCAAGCTTACATGTACAGCAAGCTTGACAAGGATTATTTTAAAAATATTTTTGCAATTTAATGTGGGTAGCATTGTTTTGTTTAGTAGTCAGCATATATGCAATATAGCTTGTTTAAATTGTGTATCTCGTTTAATGGTTAAAGGGATAGTTCACCCAAAAATGAAAATTTGAAATCATTTACCCACCTTCATGTTGTTCCAAACCCATAAAACTCAGAAGAGCCAAAAAAGCTCATAAAAGCATCGTAAAACGAATCCATACTGTATGAATCAACTGGTTTAATGTCTTTTGAAAAGATATGATCAGTTTATATGATGAATAGATTTAATTTAGGTTTTTATTTACATCTAAATAAAGACTGACAAATAACATATAGCGTGTCACGTATGATAAACACAGAAAATATGCATGTGTGATAAATATAGCCTTTATGAAGTAAAGCAAATTGTATCTCTTCACAAGACTTTGATTCAACTGCTGAATTCATCTTTTGCATTCATGTCTTTACGACCTCTTTGATCTTCTATGTTTGTTAACCTGGACCTTCAAAGGAGGGACAGAAACCTCTCAGGTTTCAGTAAAAAAATATGTTTATTATTTCATGCTACAGGCATGGTCAGAATTATTGGCATCCTTGGTAAATATGATCAAAGAAGGCTGTGAAAATTAATCTGCATTGTTAATCCTTTTGATCTTTTATTTAAAAAAATTACAAAAATCTAACCTTTCATTGGATAATAAGAATTTAAAATGGGAGGAAATATCATTATGAAATAAATGTTTTTCTCTAATACACATTGGCCACAATTAACAGCACCCTTTTATTCAATACTTTTTGAAACCTCCATTTGCCAGTTTAACAGCTCTAAATTTTCTCCTATAATGCCTGATGAGGTTAGAGAACACCTGACAAGAGATCAGAGACCATCCCTGCATCCAGAATCTCTCCAGATCCTTCAGATTCACAGCTCCATGACGGTGCTTCTCCTCTTCAGCTCACCCCACTCATTTTCTACAGGGTTCAGGTCAGAGGACTGGAATGGCCATAGCAGAAGCTTGGTTTTGTGCCCAGTGACCCATTTTTGTGTTGTTTTCGAGGTTTGTGTTTGGATTATTGTACGGTTGGAAGATCCAAACATGGCCCATTATAAGGTTTCTAACAGAGTCAGTCATTTGTTGATTTTTTATCTGTTGGTATTTGATAGAATCCATGATGCCATGTATCTAAACAAGATGTCCAGGACCTCCAGCAGAAATATAGGCCCACAACATAAAATACAGCAGTATATTTCATTGTACACATGGGGTACTTTTTTAACCCTGTGCGCACCAAACCGAGTGTTTGCTGCTAAAAAGCTCATTTTTTAGTTTCATCTGACCATAGAAGCCAGTCCCATTTGAAGTTCCAGTTGTGTCTGATAACTGAATATGCTGGAGTTTGTTTTTGGATGAGCGAGGAGAATTTTGCTTGAAACCCTCCCAAACAACATGTGGTGATGTAGGTGCTGTTTGATTCATAACATTTTCTGTTGATTGGAAATTCTTAGTTATTGCCCTGATGGTGGAAATGGGAATTTTCACTGCTCTAGCGCTTTTCTTAAAGCCACTTCACTAATTTGTGAAGCTCAATTATCTTTTGCTGCACATCAGAAATATATTCTTTGGTTTTTCTCATTGTGATGGATGATTAAGGGAATTTGGACTTTGTTTTCCCTCCTATTTATATTTCTGTGAAACAGGAAGCCATGGCTGGGTAATTTCATGTTCATAATCCCCTTGGAGTGCTCAAAATTGTAAATATGAATGGGAATATACTTCAGAGATATTTTACTCATAAGAATTTCTAGGGGTACCAATAATTGTGTCCAATGTGTATTTGAGAAAAACATTTATTTCATAATGAGATTTTCCCCCATTTTCAGTTGTTTTAGTTCAATGAAAGGTTAAATTTTTGTGATTTTTATTTTTTATTTTTAATAAAAGATCAAAAGGATTAATAATGCAGGTTTACTTTCAGAGCCTTCTTTGATCATATTTACCAAGGGTGCCAATAATTCGGACCACGACTGTACCTTCACACTGACTTGACTTTATTTAATATTATCTTACATGTTCCGCAGAAGAAACAAAGCGTTTGAAACAACATGAGGGTGAGAAAATTGACAGAAATTTCATTTTTTGGATGAACTGTTTCTTTGATGCAGTTTAGTCTTGTAGTGTTTCTCTTGGTTATTGTGATGCATTAGACAATCAAAGCATTATTATAGTGATCTTAACTGCTATGATGTCATGTCTAAATGTTTTATTTGGCAGTCTGCAGTCAGCATGAGATTTTCCTATCCTCTCTCAAAGGTCACTAAATCCAAGAAGTCATATTCACAATTTCCTCGGGTTTGTAGGCAACGCTGAGAACACGCAGGTCTTTGTGTGTGCTCATGTTCTCTGGATAAAACTCACATTGATGCAGGGAATGGCCTGTTCTCTTCGCTAGTATCATGGAATTCTGCCACAGGCTGCTGCTTACAGATCTCATGGAACCAACTTTCTGCAGATTCACCAACAGTGAAATCGCACTCTCACATGCACAAAGCTGTGCTAATAGACTCTAATGATCTTTGCGTAAAAAGAAAGATATTATATTAAGAGGTCGTATTTTTATTATTTAATTTCTTTCCATGGTGTAAATTTACAATGATGCACTCACACACAAGCTGCTGGTTTTCTGGCAGATCCAGTATACTTGTTACAGATCGGACTAAAATACATGTCAGCTGCTTGTTTCTAATAGTGGTATTTTTCAGAAGGGTTTACAGAGCTGTAGGTGCTACACAAAGCCAGAAATAGTGCAAGGTTTGACAAATTTCTACCACATTTTACGTTTATGATATTTAGGAAAAAATTGTATTTCTCCTGCTTTGTCCTTATTACCTCATCATGACTATGAACAGCCAATATGTGTCTTTGATGTATAAATGTGGTGGGTCAGGTATTCAAGGTCTTCATGTAAACTTCTCAACATCCAGAGGATTGCTGAGCTTGTGAGTCAATGACATGGTGATCACTCAGTTTATGTGTATCTGTTAATTTATACAAAAATAAATATATGAAATAGCCTAAATGCATTACAGTATGTATGTTAAGAATTAAAGGGATAGTTAAAAAATTGTAAGTTATTCACTCACCCTCATGTAGTGCTAAACCTGTATAACTCACTGTCAAATGCAAAAGAATATTCTAAAAATGTATTTTTTTTTTCTGCATGCAATGAAATTCATTGGTGTTTGCATGCCAACATTCTTCAAAATACCTTCTTTTGTGTTAGAGGTACGGAAATTAATACAGAAGTAGCCTCATTACAAGGATGAAATTCTTTAAAAGTAGATTGGAATAAACCTTTGTTGTTATTATTAAAAACAGCAAAGCAGTTTTGTTAATTTATAAATGTTTCAAAAAAAAAAAAAAAGTGTGGTCAACTTGCAAAAACAAACAGTATGTAAACGGAAATTATTATATTATAAGGAGGATTCCTGAAGATCATACAGTGTGTTAAGTTCAATAAGATTCTTAAACTATAATATTTTAGTTTTTTATTACAAGGCATAATAGCTTAGATTTTAAAATCAGTGTTATGGTACAACCTGCCTAAAACGATAATAAAAAAACAATATTTCTGAATTAAGAAATAAAGGTATTTCTAAATATTTTTTCCATAAATATGAATATATTTAAAACATGTTGAAAATAATGATTGAGATGTGGCAGCATACTCAGGGTGTAAGGAAAATACATTATTGTTTTGTATTTATTACACCGCATGATATTTTTAGATTCAAATTTAAACTTTAGCCAAAATAGTATAAAAGTTTTAAACCAAATGCCAACATGAATGTTGATCTTTTTATTATCTTGGACATTCTGTTATAACAATGTTATCAGCCTGATAAACCTGTATGTGAATGACTTCATTCTTTCTTAAATGGCAATCCATTGATTGCCAACATGTGTGCTGCATTACTAGGAAGTAAATAAGTTTTGTATAGGGGTAACTGAAGTAAGCACAGCCATTTACTATTGCATCTGCATGTGGCATCTGTTATGTTTACATGCGAGTTTGAAACTTATCTCTCTGTCCACTGACTGTCCCACGGTTTTGCAGAATGATGCAATTTAAAAAAAGGTTCTGTTCTTGCTCATGTGACACTAGAGGGTTTGGCTGTTCTGAGAACAGCTGAGGATACAGACAAACAATTCTCTCTGCTGACTCGAGCATCAGCCACTCGGAAGACCGTCTCCCAGACGCAGTTATCGATATATATCCGCCTGGGATCAGGGATCCAATCAGATGCATTGAGCGATCCCTAACGTGTTTCCCAGCGCTGGCAGAAGTAGGACAGACGTCATTTTTCTTGTCTTCAGTATGAAATAGAGCAGGTTGTGATTTAAACATGAACCAGGAGTTGGATTTTATGTTTGTTAAAGTAAGTACTGGAACTAATATCCTTTTGCTTGTTTTGAGCATATGTAATTTCAGTATTCACTGTGGTACTTACTTCTCAGTTGGTGATCAGTTTTTTTTTTTTTTTTTTGGATACACAAGCTAAATTGGCTAGAGAAAGATTGGTTGTCTTTTTTTTAATTAGAATATTATGTTATGCTATTGGAATATGATGTTTTCTAATAATTTTCTGGTTGTTGCAGAAAAAGACTCATGTAACAGATGATCATTTATTATTTCATTACATCAATTCTGGTGTGAACTGACTTAAATTAAGCTAATAATCAAGCTGGTCATCATGGCTGTAAATGTTAAACATTTCTCACAGCTTCAGTTTAGTAGTTACTTTGTATGTTTCTATTACATACGTATGGATTAGATTAAATAATTAGAAAAAAATAATAATAATAATAATAATGTAAACATTTGTTGAATTTGACATTGTCGTCTAATAATATGCTCACTATTTTTCTACAAATATAATGTAATGTAAATACTATATTTTAATAGTTTTTTGAAAAACTGCATTAGAACATTAAGTTGTTAGATTATTGGAAACCAATAGTTTTTTTTTACTGATATTGTCAATAATTTTCAAACTTCTCTTTTTTTTTATCCTAGTTTTTTTTACTGAAATATATAGATAACACATTTGTTGTTTTGTTGTAAATCGTTCCATTTTCTGTAGTGGTCATGCAGTATACATAAGTGTGAAACTGATAAAGATTTGATCATGCAACAATAATGCTTATAAGAAGACGCTCTGCTCAGTGGCCTATCGGAAATGGTCCATGATCTCATATCATAGGATTTTATTGTCCATGTGAACATCGCATCTCCATTTAATTTGACTAAATTTAATCTTGCATCATTACGTTTGGATGAGATCCTATTTTGACTGTGGTAATTCATCAGGATATGTGTTAACACTGTTCTGTGCCCCAGAGAATCCTGGATAACCTGGCTTTGGAATGCTTGGGGTAACTGTAAACAAGTGCAACATAGTTATTTTTCCAGCAACCAGATTTTGTGGGATTTCAGACATTTTTGGCAAGCGTATTTGAGAGCTGGTCAGTAGTAACAGTCTGGTGGGTGAAGGGATTGCTGGTGAAGGGAGACTCTGGGAAACAGCAGGCAGCAGATTTTCACATGAGCGTCTGTCATGTGATGGTCTGTTCTACTCTTTCCCTCTCCCTTTTTCCTTGTTTTCTCCTTAAAACTGGGAGGTCAAAGCCCGGAGCATCATGTAACATTTAAAGGGATAGTTCACCCAAAACGAAGATGTTTAGCAGAATGTCCAGTTTTTTCCTCCATGAAAGTGAAAGTGCACAAAAAGAGCATAAAATAGTATCTTAAATATAGTGCAGTATTTAGAATGCAGTGCAGTCAATCTCACCGATAATGTTTGATGTCATTGATATTAAACTTAGGGTGACTTGAGGTGGCATGTTTAAAGGGATAGTTTACCCAAAAATGAAAATTCGATGTTTATCTGCTTACCCCAAGGGCATCCAAGATGTAGGTGACTTTGTTTCTTCAGTAGAACACAAACGAAGATTTTTAACTCAAACCGTTGCAGTCTGTCAGTCATATAATGTCAGTCAATGGTACGCACGGCTTTGAGAGAAAAAACAAAACATACACAGACAAAACCAAATTAAACCCTGCGGCTCGTGACGATACATTGAGGTCTTAAGACACGAAACGATCTGTCTGTGCAAGAAACTGAAGAGTATTTACATCGTTTTTTACCTATGATCCGCCGCCCGGTCCAACTGTCCTGAGCTCGTTCACACAACAGCCGGCGCGTGACGCGTCTTCTTCTTCTTCTTGCTTTACGGCGGATGTCAGACTTATGAGTGCATTACCGCCACCTATCTCTCAAATGGACCATTGACACTCCTAATTGAAATTGTAGATAGAGTTGTGTGAACGAGCTCAGGACAGTTGTACCAGGCGGCGGATCAGAGGTAAAAAAAAAACGATATAAATGCTGTTCAGTTTCTTGTACAGACGGATCATTTCGTGTCTTTAGATCTCAATGTGTCGTTACGAGCCACAGTGTTTAATTTGGTTTTGTCTGTGTATTTTTTTTTTCTCTCAAAGCCGTGAGTACCATTGACTGACAGACTGCAACGGTTTGAGTTAAAAATCTTCGTTTGAAGAAAAAGTGAAAAATGAATGCCTTTCGAAGGTGCTTCTGTCACTGAATGCTTTCAATGTACCTTGTTCTGATAAAAAATATAATAAAAAAAAATTAAAAAAATCTTCATTTGTGTTCTACTGAAGAAACAAACTTCCTCACCTAAACATCAAATTTTCATTTTTGGGTGAACTATCCCTTTAACGTGTGTCTGAACTTAGGCTAAATTTAGTTTAGTTCCTCACACAAAATTACTGTGCACTGTAAAACCTGATAAGTTAAGAATACTCAAAACATTTGATTAAACTTATTGCCTCAAATCATTTGAGTAAACAAACTCAAGTTAGTAGAGCTTAATTTTTATGACAAGTAGGGCGGGGCTGAGAGCAGTTGGAGCTAAGCCAAGCCTCGCTTCCATAATCTCAACCCACTTATCACGATGATAATTATATACAACTTGCTTCCATCAACAGCTCATTCATTAGGTTATAGTTTAGTACAAGTTAGCAACAGCACACTGGCACATGCTAATGTAGTTATCTAAAAGACTCACGACAACACTTGCATGTAAACAGTCAAAAAACATGCAGTATATATAGTCTTGAATTTTGCTGTCCATCCTTAACCTAACCACAGGCTCTACTCTTCACCACAACGGTAGCACTACAAAACCAACATAACAGAAACCTATGTAAATCCTAACATAACACAACATTTAAGTGCTAACTTATGTCTCTCAATGTTAATCTTGTGCAAAAACACACAAAATAACACTTAATTTCTACATTTATTTTCCTTGTTGTCTGATGCAAAGCATGCTGGGAACTAGAAAACGCAATAATTTTAAGTTCACCTTACTACAACAAAATTTTGAGTTTACAGAACTTATTTCAATTAAGTCCAATGAATTCATTTGAGTGAAATTAACTCATTTCATTTAATTAATTTCACTGATTCACTGATTTTTGAGCTTGTTCATGTAAATCATATCCATTATGATTGCATGGAAAAGAGCAACATGGACATTTTTACAACATTTTTGTCAAGTGTAATGGTTGGTTTTTTCCTATTACATAAATGTCTCTCACAGAATGTAGTCAGCTGAGATGTGAATGTCATACAGATGAAGTTCATTTAATTGATTCTGTAATCTTCAAGCTCTCACACAAACAGCCACGTGTGCTGCCTAGAATGTGGGGGAGATTATAGTGTGTGTCTGTTTTATGAGTTTATGAATAGCCACAGGGCTGTACCAGAGACCAGTGTAATAGGGGTTTTGGACATTAAAAATTATCAGGATACAGAGGTTTATGATAAAATCGAATCACTTTGATTGAATCTGACCTCTTTGTCTGTATGAAATTGTGATTGTGATCAACGTGTTTGATAAAAATTATCCTTGAGGGGACAAGTGGAGTGAGGAAAGAGTTGCGACTTCTAAAGTGAAAGCTGAGGGTTAATTCCATAATCTCCGTTTGGCCGTGAACCGATTTACACATGCTTTGTAAAGTACCCTCTCCCTCCCTGTCTTTTTCTTTCTAAATCACACGCACGCACGCACACACAATAATCACATTCCTCTTTTATAGAGGTCATATTGCTCATGTGGTTTTGAATGTTAATTGAGAAACAGTGTGATTATTTGTTTTTTAATCTTTGGCACAGGTTTCCACCAGTAAAATTTAATTCTGTCGTTTAACTCTCTTGTGCTATATTTCATTTTTTTTAGAGTCAAAAATAGTTTTGTGAAGAGCAGATTGATATTATACGTTTGTCATTGATAACTTCTAGAGAGCATTTAACCACTGAACACAGAGACAGTGAATCACTTTAATTCTTAACTGAATTGTTCCGATCATTTTTTGAACCAGATCAGCTGTTTTATTGGAATCTGGATCTGACACAAAAAAATTGTTGGTTCACAGTTGGACGTCACTACTTCTTTCATGAACACACTAAGGAGGACAAGGGGCCCTATTTTAACGATCTAAGCGCATGGTCTAAAGCGCAAGGCGCAGGTGCACTTAAGACGTGTCCGAATCCACTTTTGCCAGTTTCACGACGGGAAAAATGGTCAGCGCACATGGTCCAAAAGGGTTGTACCTATTCTCTTAATGAGTAATGGTTGTGTTTTGGGCATAATGTGCAATAAACCAATCAGAGTCTCATCTCCCATTCCCTTTAAGAGCCAGTTGCGCTCGCGCCATGGCGGATTCGCTATTTACATGGCGGAATTTGCAAGCGCAAAGACTGAACACATCTCCAGAGAGGAAACGGAGCTGCTCGTGCGCGAGCAAATAGGTAGCCTAATTCTGATACATGCAAAGACTATCCATTATGACATGTAGGCATTTTTATATTTATGTAGCCTACACGTTAATAATATTTTACATTATAATCCTTTAATTTTTAATATTTGGCATGTTTGTGTGCTGCTGCGCGTCCCTGTGTGTGTAATAAGCAGAGTGTACGCTCGTTGTGGACCCGTCTGTAGGCGCATATTGACATGCACTCTTTAAATAAAAAAAAATACTGTGCCATTGACTTTAGATCAGATTTTAGTTGGTCAATGGCGCGGTCTATTTCAGTTGCCTCAGAATAGCAACGCGTCAACGATGCACCTGAACACACCTCGTTTTCAGACCAGCATGCCCATGAGCGCACAAATGGGTGCAAATGCATTTGCTATTTAAACAGTGTGGCGCAGGATGTGAAAATGATATCTGCGTCGGGCTGAAACTAGCAAAAAACGCCTGCGTCGCGCCTGCAGCCGCATTGCGCCAGATGTGTGATAGGGCCCAAGGGCTGGGGTCAAAATTTTAAGTTAATAATGACTAGACTTTTAGGTTTTTAGGTACTACTTAAAATCATTAGTAATACTAATAATACTTATAACAATGTACATTTTTAGGTAAACTATTGCTTTACTATTATTATCATTATAGGATTGCTACTGATATTTGCGAGACTGCATGCGTGGTGGCAAGAAAAAAATGCAGTGAAGGAATGAGTATGTCTAAATCACCTTATAAACTTAATTTCATGAACATAATACTTGTGTAATGTCATCCAGCGTGAATGACGTGGCCAGGAAATGAGCTTTCACGTGGCTCACGGTGAGATTACAGTTGGGTTTCATTGAAACGCTACAACTGAATAGGATTGAGATGTCACATCAGGTGAAGATTAGGTTAATGGAGATAAGTCATAGGTGTAGTTCACCTGGTTGAGATTAGCCTCATCTAAACCCTGTCCCATTTAAATCCTGTCCCGGGTTAACTTTTTCTCACGATTGGATTCAATGCACTTGACATGGACTCACACATTGACTCACTAGCAAATGCGTTTGGCTGTACGTACTAAGCGTTTGGATTAAAACTGGAATATACTCTAGGTTTTAGCATTCATGCTTCTTACAACCGTGAGACACAGAGACGTTACTATAGCCATTATGTCTGACATCGTAATTTGCTCTGTATACACTTTAGAGATGTCACTTCCAAAACTTAGCAGTGTGTATGAGCATTTTGTATTTTTATAAGGAAACCTTCTAGATACATCAGTTCATATGAGTGTGCGTGTGTGTGTTCTTGCAGAACATGCCACATGCTCATGTATTATGTCACCTTACAGATACCCTTTCATTGGTTGCTGGGTCAGGTGCGTGTGTGTATGTCTGTCTCTGTCTGCTGAATCATGTGGTTGTGGCACATGAGGATTATCTCATGTTTTTTTCAACTGTATTGAAACCACACATTTGCTGTTTTCACACCATCCTGTAATCCTCAATTTTCTGGCATTAAGGGTGATCGTCACTAAGTGCGAATGTGGCCAAGTGGGAGAAATATAGGAGCAAGTTGTGTCTGCAACACTGACCGTGTTTTTGACTGTGTATGTGTGTGTGTGAGAGAGAGAGAGATTGTGTTAAGATGCTATTTTTACCCTCTCTCCTCCTGTCCCTGTATCTCTGTTGCTAGGAGCTCTGTTCTGGGATGGTCTCCTCCAGAGATTCAGGTTAAACAAACGAATACGTCACTGCTTCTGTGGATTGTCTGTTATGTGTTTTGTTTCTGAACGACTTTTTAAATTTGTTAATTATGCCTTTGTTAATAATGCAAAGCATTGTTTTTCTAATAATTCAACGGCCTTGAGTCAATTATTCTGCTTATGCTACAGTTACCTTACTGCACCTCAAGATATTTTTCAGATAATGTACTTCAAGACATTTGTCAGGTTTTTGGCCTTAAAGGAGCAGTTCACTTCCAGAATGAAAATTTCCTGATAATTTACTCACCCCCATGTCATCCAGAATGTTCATGTCTTTCTTTCTTCTGTTGAAAAGAATTTAAGGTTTTTGAGGAAAACTTTCCATGATTTTTCTCCATATAGTGGACTTCAGTGGTGGCCAACAAAGGGCTCTGCGTGATCCCTGCCAAGGAATAAGGGTCTTATCTAGCGTAATGATCAGTCATTTTCTAAGAAAAATACAAAATTAAATACTTTATACCCAACAAATGCTCATCAAATGCTCAAAAATAAACAGCATTGAACCATACTTTGTAAATGAATAAAAATATTAATGATTATATTGATCATTAAAGTTAGTTCATAGTTTATTAACTAATGTTGACAGAAGACACTTTAAAATTAAAAAATGTATTAGTAATAGTAAATGTTGAATTAACGCACTCTAACAAGGAACAATACTTCTACAGCTTTCATTATTCTTAATGTTGTTAATGGACTCTTGTTGTAAAGTGTTACCATTTCATTTCAAAAGTCATGATTAAAGATGACCATCTTTAAATATCTACACAAAGGCCATAGCATTGAAATTACATACATATGGATATTGTATGTCTACTCTTACACTTGATTTCCTTCTGTTTTCAAACACTTGATGATTATCTAATCAAAATAACAAAATATGTTAGTTACACACCAGGCAAAAGCGTAGCGCTGCATGGACAGCTCGCAGATATCACACACTGGACGCGTCGCATTCAACTCTAGCGGCAGTCTATAACAGTTTATTTAATCACCAAACAGACATAAGTTTACTTCAAGAATGAACAATGTGGCATAAATGAATTTGATGTTCGGTGTTAAAACAAAACGGAAAGATAAAGTGTGATCTATATGTGATGCAATCTAGGAAAACCCACCACATGGTGAAATTTTACCTATTAGAGGTTTTGATATCCAATAAAAGCTGGGTTCAAGCCATTTCCAAAACTATTTTTATTTCGTCCATAGCTTGAACATAACAAAAGTTATGGTTATCTGAAGGTGGCTGATCACCATGATTTTCAGGAACAGAATTTTGAGAAAAACTCATAATTTTTAGTTTTAAAATTTTAAAGAGAGGCAATGAAAATAAAAGCACAAAAGTCACTTTACTGTGGTAAAAGAATTATTTTAGTCTCTGTACGTTGTAAAAGATACAAAATGACCTCAAGGAACACACAACACTTGCAGACATTTGAACAGTAAGTGTACATCTGTTCATAAAACATCACAGATTACAGCATACAGGCTATCTCCAATTCTTCTCCTGTTCTACTACTCTGGATTTATAATACATAACCAGACACAGTTAGAAAGTAACCAGTGTTGGGTAAGTTACTCAAAAAAGTAATCCACTACAAATTACTAATTACTTCGTTAAAATTGTAATTTGATTACATTACTGATTACTGCATTTAAAAAATAATCACTTTTTACTTTTACTTACTAATTACCTTACCTTTTACTTTAATTTCAAATTACTTTCAAGTTTACTTTACTTTTCAAGTTATCAAACCTAAAAAAAATACACTACAAAGTGAAACTCTTAGTTCTTTCATTAATTTAATATTGACTGAAAAATTACATAAGTATTATTTGTATACACTCACAATATCAACAAAACTTTTTTTTTTTTGGTTTTGTAAAGTAAAGAGAACAAATAGGGTGCGCTTTCTGCATTCTCAGTCTCCGCGAATATCTTCCTGAAACAAGTCACATAAATGACATGAGAAATGTATCTAAAAAAAGCTTTAAGTGTCTATTTTTAAATAAAGCAAGTCATGTCGAAAACAAATATTCTCTGATAAAATAATCTGTATGAAACCAACGCGAGGTACAGTCTTTCCCGTCTGAGCTCACCTATAATGTGATCACACCCACACACATTGCGTGCTATAGATAATCATCATCCACACGAAACCAGGCTTGAGACGCGCGAATATGTGAACGTCCACATAACCTCTGTAAACAAAGAAAAATTCAAGTTAATCTCGGCTACTTTTCGTTTTTGGAAGAAGACGCGCTGTGAGGAATAAGCCTTGAATTTACCTCAGAAGAAGAATGCGATGCGACATGGCTTAATCCAGCGGAGCATCTCATTCTGATGAGTCATTTATTTTTACTTCTATTAGTGTTACTTTGACATAAACTTGTACACATTCACTTGTTGAACTTTTCCCAAACTATAATGCCAGACTAAAATATGTGAAATCAAGTGCAACCTTTTGAAATATGATAGGCAACCTCTCATTGCATCTAAATGCTGTAGGACTCCTCTGCATTTTTGCTCGCAATCTCCCGTGATTTATTAAAGGGCATACTGACACGCAAAACATGATTTTTACTTCATATTTTTTAACACTGCATTTGTAACTTAAGTAACGTAAT
>JAFVLL020013981.1:0-17143 GCA_021397915.2 Tor tambroides | reverse complement strand
GACATACTGATATAACGACTCGCTGGACGATCGTTAATAAGGTATAAATCGGACGTTTTGATTAATATCAGTTAATCATATCAATATCGAATTCATACGACTCAAATTCCAAAAGCTAAAATTAAAGTAATGGAGTAATCCTTACAAACTGAATGTGTTTTAAATGCACAATAACCAGGTTTATATATTTACCATCAATAAATCCAATTTGTTTCAGTCTTAAACTAACTGAATATTGCTTGTTCTACAATAAGCCCTACTTTTTAACTGAATAAATGTAATTGTTTTCAGTTGTTTTTGCTGATTTTAAACAATTTGAATAAATGCATTTTGAAAATTTGATTATTTAAATAACATCAAATACATGCAAATAGTTAATAATAAACTATGCCGTGTTTTTTTCAAGTTCAGAAATCTGACCTGTTTCATTAATGTATGACTGACGACCATGAATCACATTAAGTTTATTAGTTAATGTTAAAACTCTGCAATCCAGAGCTGATATGCAATTGAAATATATTCATCTTAAATATTTCTGAGCCATGTTTTCCTAGTAAATGGGCACACAGAGGGAGCTACTAATGACTGTTTGAGGCCGTTTGTCCTCCGTCTGACACCTCTGGTCTCTTGGCGTCTAATTTATGTGCCGTTTAACCTTCTGGATCTGCTAAATGTCGCTGTTAATAATGAGCTGTGCTGCAGTCGGGCAAACAGGTCTCGGTGGGTTCTGCCTAATGATGCTCAGACGCTTCAGTAAACTCTCCATTGCTTCTGTCTGTCTGTCTGTGTGTGTGTGTGTGTGTGTGTGCTGGACTCACTCATAGAAGGCTGTAGCTCGCTGCAGCGTGTCTCTGACATCAGGAGGAAGCTCTCCGGGATCCTGTGAGACGCCCCAGAGCTGCTGCTTCCCTTTGGCATGAAACACATTCCCCATGTTATACAGAGCCCTGGCCTCGCCGACCTGCACACAGCAGCCGATTGTACAATGTTTATAATTTTTCAATTCTTCAACTCAACAGACCAGACTTAACAGTACAGAAACCTTTGAGAAACATCACACTGGCTCTGCTTTGAAACCAAGTGTGCTGCCTAACTAGAAAACACTTTATAGTCAACATGAGATCAAAATTATGAGATACATCACATTAAAGAGGTGCAATGGCTTGCAAACGCTGCATTATAACCTTGAATGCTTAACTGTACTGAATGTGCACTTGTAGTGCACTTCAGATCTCACAAAGTTTATTTTTAAAAAACTATTTTTTTTAAATATTATAATATTAATGAAATATAAGACCACGTAAGTGTAAAGACAGACACTTTCATGACTGTTTCTAAACACACTTAAGTACACTTTTAAAAAGTACACTTTGTAACAAACAAATTAAAAGCTTTACTTGAAAGAACATATTAAATCATGTTTTAATTATTGTCATCTTATAAAGAAGCACTTAAAGCACTTGATTATAATTTTAAAGAATATAATTCTAATGTCATCTTTTAAAGAAGCACTTAAAGCAGGTTATTATAATTTTAAAGAAGCACATGTAAAGCACTTTACTATAATTTTAACTGTAGTGTGTTATTTGATATTACATTTAAAGTTACTATATTTTAAATGTACTAATCTACTTCATCATTACAAATGTGTAATTACAAATATGATACAATACATGATATACAAATTTTAATAGAAATTATATTAAAGCACATTTTATTTATCATAAATGTTTGTCAGTACATTCAACAGTACATACAGCAGTAATAGAAGTAATTATGAAATTACATATAAAGATGTATTTAAGTCCTGCTTAAATGGGTCAAAACACTCTAAAGTTCAGGTAATTGTGTTTAATATCAATTTAAACTACAATACATTTTCATTTAATCATTATTTCAATTGCTCAAAAAATATTCAACTTGCACATATTCTTTTATTCTTTTAAGTTTATTATTTCTAGAATAAGTACTCACTAATAAGTAGGTCTCATAAGAGTTGCTCCAAACTAAGTTATGCTGCATAACATGTATTCCTTAGGTCAAAGCAACCCCAGAAGCCAAGGTTTACATTTAGATTTGTGCAGTTGGCAGATGCTTTTACCCAAAGTGACTTAGATTGCATTCAAGGTATTTTTATCAGCTCATGCATTCCCTGAGAATACAACTGCAAATCATATTTGCAGTTTGTTTGGTTATCAAATCCATCAAAGTGTGCTCCAATAACACATTCAGTATCCATTCAGTGAGAGTACTTGCAAAAATAAATTAATAAAAAAAATAACTCCAGTAAAGGTGATATTGTCCTTGAGCAGCTGTTTTTTTTATTATCATAATCTCAGATGCCACGTCTGTACATTAACAACCTGATGAACATTTGCTTACAAAACTGAAAATCACTTTCTTCATCTAGTCAGATCTAATGAGGACATCCTGACAGAGGTTTTCTCACCTTGTCTCCTTGTTCTTGAGAAATGTCCAGGTGTCTCTGACAGCACACAGATGCTTCATCATAGCGGCCCAAAACCTTCAGAGTGTTTCCCAGATTTCCGCTGGCTTTCCCTTCCCCAATCCTGTCCCCAATCGTCCTGAATTACAATGCAACTCTGTTTATTTTCACTGGACAAAAACTTGCATGAAACTGAAACTATTGATGAATATAAATGGTAGTCATATTCACTGTTCTCACCGAGCGAGCGTGAGGTCATGCCGATGGTACTCCAGGGCTTTGCCGTACTCTTTCAGGTAGAAGTAAGCGTTGCCCAGCTGGCTGTAAATGGCACTGAGGGTCTTGAGATCTTCTGTTCCCACCTGAACAGCAGCTTCAAAGAACGCTGTACCGCCTTTAAAATCCCCAGCTTTACACAGTCTTTCCCCCTCCACCGCCAACTCCAGACAAGATGCCTCCATCCTGCAAACACAAAGAATTCAGATCTTATAATCAATGAAACCGATAGGCTTTCTCAGGAAAAATGCCATAATGTTGTCAATTTTGGTGAAACACTGAACACTAAATTGCACACTAACATGGCTGGAATTATTAAGACCTTAATAATCACCAGAAAGCAAATGAACATGCATGATTTACACAAGAACAGTCTGTAATCTTAAAATTTTGAACAATGAACAAGTGTTATGTTGAAGCTAACAGCTACATAAATTTTCAGATGGTCAGAGGATGAGTTTTGTATACTATAATAATGCCAGCTGGTTTCCACTATGTTTCTATTGTGTCATACATGCATCAAAAATAACATATGACATCATATCTTGTGGGGGGGGGGGTTCATTGCGGGATTGTATATCATTGTGAATCCAGGACTACAAATATTGTCATCATCAGCCAAAAAATTGTTGTCATTGTTTGGTTTAAATGTTTACATGAACTGATGCATTCTGTGTTGTCACCATACACTAATTTTATTCATGGATTTGACACTTTTATCCAAAGTAACTTGCATTGCATTCATATATATATATATATATATATATATATATATATATATATATATATATATATATATATACACACACACACACACACACACACACACGAAAGAATACACAAACGAGACCAGACAGCTGAATGGAATAATTAACTAAGAAGTATCCTACTAAACTAACTAGGAAAAACGTAGGCAAACGGGAACAGACAACTAAACTGAAACAGAACATACATGTGACATTTCACCCCCCCCCCACCACCAGACAAATACAATTGAGGTGGTGGGCAAGGGTTCTGGAGGGGGACGAAGAACCAAAGAAAAACAAAAATAGTCAAGAGCAAACAATAGAGTGCATGAGGGCAGGGATTCCAGGTTTTCACAACAAAACCTGCCCAATTGCTACTCAAAACTAGACCGATGGCGTTTTGAGTGGGGGGGGGTCCCCTGTTAAAAATCGTGTTCTCACCAAAAAACATACAGGTTTTTTGGTGAGGTTCCCCTGGTAAAATTCACATTGCAGGGCCTAAATGTCACGTTATTGGGGTCGCTTCAACCCACGGACATGAAAAACAACCCGCGGCAACAGTGTTAAAGTAGCTCAATTCCGTGGGAAAACAGGGGACTTCGCAACACTGCATGGGGGAATGGAGGGTGGGAGGAGCCAGGGGGAAGCCAGGAGCACAAGGAGCCATGATGGTGGGCCATCCAGCCAGGACGAAGACCCACGGTGGAGTCGCAGGTGGGAGGAGCCATGGTGGAGGCCTGGGAGAAAGAACCAGGGAGACAAGCTCCTGCAATGGAGCTGACAGAGGTGGGCACACAGGTGGAGCAAAGCAGACGGAGAGCCAGGGTGAAACTGGAGGCCTGGAGGGCTGAGGCAGAGCTGACAGCTCATGAAACTGAGGCGGTGGCGGGGCCCGGAAGATAGCGCCGGAGCTGCAGCGACTGAGGACAAACGTGGAGCCGGAGGGAAGGAGGAGCCAGAATGAGCCAAAGGGATGGAGGGACGAGGTGAAGCCGAAGGAGTGAAATCCCGTGTTGGAGACTGGTCGACAACTGACCAAGCAAGAGCCGGAGTGGCGAGGGAGCCCGGTGGAGCCAGTGGGATGACGGTCCACAGTGGAGATGAGGGAGCATGGAGCCAAGGCAGAGCCGAAGGGTTGGAGGGCCAAGGTGGAGTCCGGGAGGTGTGCCTTGGTCTAGATCAGGGATGGGCAACAGTGGTCATGGAGGGCCACTGTCCAGCAGAATTTAGCTCCAGCCCTAATCAAACACACCTGAACAAGCTAATCAATGTCTTCAAGATCACTAGAAAGCTACAGGCAGGTGTGTTTGATTAGGGTTGGAGCTAAACTCCGCAGTACAGTGGCCTTCCAGGACTGAAGTTGCCCAGCCCTGGTCTAGATAGTGAGTTTGGTACGCTAAATCCAAAAAGTCTCTAGTGTGATCCTCCAGGGAATGATCTTCCAGCTCGAGGCATAGAAGTTGGACAGCAGGTAGAGCCATTGGAAAAAAACAACAACAAAACAACAACAAAAAACACTAAATAACTGTTTATGTCTAGTCTTCTGTTACGTTTTAACCAAAACTCACGATACGAGTTTCAAGATCTTGCCCAAAAATGAGACTGAAGCACATATAGACAAAACACATACGTTGTATGGCTATATGGTATTCAGCTTTGTTTCAATCAGTCTCTATTCTCATTATAGCTGAACTTATTTCCATCTCATCTCAAAGCCTCACAGCTTCACTGTCTGAAAGCAATTATATCTAGCCATGCTTTGACAAGCAGCTCACTGCTTTTGCTTCTTTTCCATTAATGTCTGAAACAGTCAAGCTTTTGGCTTGGCTGCTGTAGAGCGAGACAGAGATTTATTCAGTGCTGCGGTTCGAAAAGTATTTTGGCTGGAGCAGTAGATGGGCTCACATCCACCTCTGCTTTGTTTCTTTCCTCTCTGGATCTGCAATAAAAATAACACTTTAAAGGAAGAAACACCACACAATTTTTATATTTTCTGAAATCATATAGGTGGTGCTTGACTTTGCAAAAGTCATCACCATGACAGTGTGTCACTATGTGGTTGCTAGGATTGGTTTGGGTGGTTTCTAAGTGGTTTTTTCCAGTCTGCTATGAAAAGAGACTTTAACCCTGCATCTCAGTGATCTTCTGCTCTCTAAATATAGCTCAAGTTCCTCCTTCAAGTGAAAATGGTGCATCTGATGCCTTAAAGTAAAGTACCAACACAATTCTCCACAACACATGATTTGACAAGTCAAGCACACGTGATTGCGTAATAGTTTGGGTCAGTGACTCTAAATATGAGCATTAGTGTTGCATTTACTGATATAGTGCTTGTTTCAATGCAGCTTCACAATAATAAACAGGAAAATATCAGTGTTAATGTTGTAAAATTCATGAATTATGAAACAGATTAAATTTCAACTGTAAGACAATAGTGTTATTATTAAGATCAAATCAGCTCAGTGTTGATTCAGTTCAGTTTAATGGCAGTATTGATGTTGCAAAGTGAGTGTCATTAGTCATTATTCAGCTCAATTCAATTTAAATGTTAAATTTATAATATAGCCTACTCATAATATACTAAATAAAATATTTTAATACAATATAGTATAATTAATATATTTCATATTTGTAACATTATGCTCTCTGTCTATAAATATATATTGATTAATATTAATTAATGTGTTTATATTTAGTATGTAGTGTATTATGATATAATTATTATACGTAATATATATTAATACTGAATACTGACTGAAGCACATCCAGGTGAAAACATGTGTTGTACTGTATGTATGTGTGATCTTGTTAATATTACTGACAATTTTTATATCAAAATGTAATATCAAAATAATGATGTTTGACTGAAAGAACACAAGCTAACTAGAAAAATGCTGCTTAAACCTGTCATTATACAGCCACTACAATATCTCTACAGTATGTATTGCCAGTTTGTTCAGATTGATCAGCTCATTATTCCTCCTGAACTAGATTATAGAAAAAAGCCTCAATAAATCATCCGTGTGTACCTGCATTTAGGTTTGGTGCGTGTCTTCTCAACATAGAGCCCAAGCTCCTGGTTCAGAGGTTTTAGCGTGGCCTGTGGTCTGGGGCCACGATGAACCAGACGACACATGGCTATCTGAGCCCCACTCAGAGGAAACGCTTCAGTTGACATCATCCACAATATACTGTACAAAACTTACAATCCCAAAACAACGCAACAAATCAGATGAGCAAGGAAAGCTACAACACATGAAGATCTCAAGATGATGGTTTACAATCCCATTCCATGAGTTGCAGCATTTTGCTGTGACCAGAGTATCATCTTTCAAATGTAAGTCCAGGTTAATAGCCAATCGGACAGTTCTCAGACTTTCTCAGTTGGATCCATTGAGGAACATGCACACTGGACTCTCCAAAAGCACCAAGAACTTCTCTGAAACCTCATAAACAACTGCTAGTTGACACTTCCTTCTGAACTCCAAATATCCTTTCAGATCAAAGAAACTCATCCCACATGAGCGCTGACCAGCAGGACGACTGCTCTCATGAGAGCTGGAAGCTGCCCTAATTCTCCTGAAGGACACCTAGGGCACAGGCCAGCTAATCCTGTTTCTGCTGACCCAAAGAGCTCAAATGCAGGAGACGGCCATGACACAAACTCTACAAATGCAATCAGTGCACCATAAGAAACAACTTTCAAAATTTCTATGAAAAAACACACACAAACACATACACTGAATACATCTAATCTGCCTAAATTGATCTCATGTCGGTTACAGATGTCTATGAATGATTTTGACCTTATGCTTTATTCTATTTGGACACCCAAGAAGCCCTTTGTGTTTCACATGACAAACATGAAGCTCTACATACAAACCACCAGAATGATAAATCAAATTTCTCTAGAACATTTGTGGCATGACTGCGGTTTGCAAATTGCAAGTTACAAATCAAACATATACCCAGATACTCGGGAACATTCTCAGAACTTAAAATGTTTGTTCTCTTAAAATGTTTGTTCAAAGTTATCTGGTCTTTACTAATGTTCTCAAAACCTTAACACAAAAGCATTATTCATACAATGTTTAGGTAACTTTATTTCTCAAATGTTTTAGTTGGATGTTAGACTATTTTTTTTAAAGTTACATTAAATGTTTTTAAAAAATGTTAAAAACATTTTTAAAAAACTGAATGTTTTGGGAACATTCAGGAATTATATTTTCATAACTATCGAAACATTCTTAGAACATTTTTATTAGCTTGGTATACAACAGTTAGTTTTGGTCCTTGAATCGAATGAATTGGAGCAGCATTTCAAAAGTGCAGATACACAGTCCAACAGAACTGTTTGTATCATTGCACTTGTCTGCATTTGTTCCAGACAGACTGTCTGTTTGTGCATTAGTGGAGGGGATTTTACACTGACTCTTCCTGCAGGTAAAAACACTGATTCATTAAGGAATGAAACAAGCTGCACGAATTAGTCACTGAATTATTCACTCAACCAAATTCATTCAGAAACACTGATTCATTTAGAAATGAAACAAGCTGCATTAATGAATCACTGAATCATTCAAACAGCCAATTTGTTCAAAAACACTAATTCATTAAATTACAAAACAAGCCACATTAATGAGTCATTGAATTGTTCATTCAATCAGTTTATTAAAAAACACTGACTCATTAAGGGATGAAACAAGCTGCATGGACGTTAGTGAATTATTCACTCAACCAATTTGTTAAAAACACTAAATGTAAGTACCCCAAACTGTTGCATATAAGCAATATCACATAAGTGAGCACAGTCTGTGACTACCTAAAGCCTTGCGCAGTGCTATTGCTCATGTCATGTGTGAAATATATTGCTTTATTAGCACCTGCTAACTTTAAAACTGAAGTCTTTAGATCAGGTATATGGCACACATTGAGAGGCTTAGCAGGTCATGCAGTTCAGGAAGTACATGTCACCAAGCGTGTGATGTGTGCTCACAGAAAGGCCATCATTACCCTGACATGCACACGTTTGATCTCAGCAGCGCAAGTGTGTGTGAGACATTCGTCTAGTGCTGCTCCACAGTGTCACAACCTCGCTCTCTCAATTAAGTTAAAGGCCGAGATCCTGCATGAATATTTAACGCTCCACATTTTCAACATGTACAACATCAAACGAGGGCCTTCATCATAAAAGTGGAGAACACCAGATCTTATGTAGTGCTGAGAAATTTAGGAACGCTGTTTTTGGAATGTAAATAATTTCTGAAATCTAAAGTGTGGGATAAATTTGTTTTGGTTGCTTTTCTTGGATTAATCAGACAGGTCTACACAGCTGCTCTTTCTAATGGTCTTCTGGATTATTCGCTGGTTAATCCCGAATTACAGCAAATGAGATTTGGAACAACTAGGATTAAAGTGTAGCATTTAGTAATTAGCTGAGTGCTCTGACATTATTACACTAAATGTAATAAGGTTATACACTCACTGACACAGTGAGTCTATGGAGTATGTTTACTGTGCAAATTGTCAGTATGCGTTGAATAGCAGGACTGTACTTGCCAAAACGTGCAGTACACGAGAGACAGAGAGAGGAAGAGCCCATCATCAAGGAGCATTTGTTGAGCACAGAGTATTGAGGTCATGTGTCAGGAATGACATCACCTCAGTGTGTCACAAGCTCATCAGTGGGACAATCTATAGGTTTATAATTGCTACTAATAATAGTCTGCATGCATACTGTTAATAAAAACTAGTTTGCAGTTTATACAGAGTGTAGTGCAGTCAGCAGCACCCTATTCAGTTGATAGGGAGTTAAAAAGAGTAAGGTCAAAGCCAAGTAAACAAACTCTAGTGTACTTGCCAAATACAACACCTCCCCAAAGCCAAGTTGAGTGGCTCATAGAAACAAAATAGACTAAAGAAAACAAAACAAAAAAATGGTATGATTTACACTTCCAGTTTCCACAGGGTAGCCACAAGTCTACAAGTTTGCCTCAGATTTAGTGCTGAAATTTGGAAGGATTTTAAACTTCTAAAATGTATAGATTATGTCTGGCCAAATAGGACCACTGTACATCTAAAAATAAATTTTTAGTTATAGCTGCAGATTTAAAAAAAAAATATGATAATTTCTAATTCCTGATTCTTAACAATGATACAATAATGTAAGCTTTAATGTGAGTTAAATGAACTATAACACATAACTCAACTCAACATGGAACACTAATACATTTATTTTTCTAAATGGAGAGAAAAAAGAAAGTCACAGACTCCTGAAAAGCCATCATTCATGCGCCTGAACCTGTCATGAACCTGACCGTTTGTCCTGACAATTACTGCAAAATGAAGAGATGTGAGCTGTTTCTTGCTGTCAGTGTGATGGACTCAAACACAGTTTGAAAACAGGAAATTTTACTTCTCACTGTGGCATGTGTGTCCTCATGACCTACTACTGATATAACAACCTGTTGACACTCTGAAAGCATCAACAGCTGAATCATGATCAAGAGCCTTGCTCAGCACAACTAAGAAGCTAAAGGTACTATACTGACAAACTAAGAATGCCATTGCTTCAGTTGTTTTCCTTATGCATCTTTTGTAATTAGAATTCTAGCATTTAAAATCATTAGTTTCTGTGCAAAGTAAATTGATCATGCATCAAAGTTTTACAAGAAAATGATTTTCTATATATATTTATTTATACTTTCATAGATATCTTTGCATACAAAACCCCAACCCTACCCTAAACTTGACCACTTCTCAACAATATAAAACACGTATCAGGTAGATAAAACTATAATTTATTGCAAAAACTCACCATTACAATTACAAATGGTATTACAAATGACTTGTGGTGCTTTCCAAGTCTTCTAAAGCCTTTTGATATCTTTATGTGAGGAGCAGAGTGAATCTTAAGGTTTTAACGACTGAATATTTTCCCGCTCCGTGAACGCTGTCAGATCTCATTCAAAAGATAAAATCGCAAACTGAACACAGAACACTTTCACACTTCTGAAAACACTTTTGTTTGAACACAAGATAAGAATAAAATTAGACCAGATTAAAATGACACCTCAATTATCAAATCTGAAATCACCTGTAACCATGGCCGTACACACCATTGAGGTCCTAGGTATGTTTTCAAAGGTATAGTTCTAATAATTGTCATTAAATAATAACTGTACTTTGGTGTTGCAACAGTATTGTACAATGCCAAGAAAACTAACCCTCTCATCTCAGCTACTCATTGGTCTAACAGCACTCATTAATGTCAAAATGACTGAGATGGCCAATCAAATCAAAGGCAGGAATTACCATTACTGTTTACAGAGACCGTGTGTGAATTCCAGTACTTTAGTTTTAACAGCCAGAAAGTGAGATGTAAAATGTAAGTTGCTAAATATTTAATATTTGACAAGTGTGTTATGATATGACCTACAGTAATAAGAACCTACAGTAATACCAGGAATGCAAACAAAAGCCATTTTCAGGCAAATATTGCAAATAGGTAATGGGTACGGACTCAAATCTCATAAAGTGGGTTACGGACTATCTAACTGAGAGATCTCAGTATGTCCAACTTTGCACTTCTGAGACTGTGGTCAGAAGCAGGACCCCACAGGGTCCTGTTCACTCTGTACACCTCAGATTGTAAGTACGACTAGGACTTGTGTCATATATGTAGAAGTTCTCTGATGACAATGGCATCGTTGGCTGTATTAGGAATGGAAATGATGGGGAGTATCAGAGCCTAATTGAGGACTTTGTGAAGTGGTGTAGCTCCAACCATCTACTAAAACCTACTACTAAAAATACTACTAAAACCAAGGAGATAGTGGTCAACATCTGGAGGCCCAGGCCCCACCCGCACCCGTGTTCATTGAAGGCGTCTGTGTGGAGGTGGTCCTAGGTACCTGCAGGTCTGCAGCTGCACAACAGACTGGACTGGTCTAAGAACATGGACGCAATCTACAGGACAGGACAGACTGGACTATTTCTGGTGGTCAGCACTACTATTTTTATACTTTTTTTTTTAATTTTACAGACACTTAACAGCTCATCAGCTATTATCTTACCAGTATAATACGTTATTGTCTTGTCTGCTTTAATTGTTGCTGCTGGATACTTGAATTACCCTTGTGGATTAATAGAGCATTTATCTATCTGTCATCTATCTATAATTTACCATATGATCCCAAACCCCCTAGCAAGCCAACCCTGCATACAGCCATGCCTGCAACTGCATCACTTGGAGAGATTAACTGAAAAAGTGATGAAAACAGATGAAAATTTTAGCCAAATTTACAATGAAACACATTGGTTGATATAGCAATGCCAAGGGGAACTTTTAACGTCTTAATATTGACACAAAAAGTGCTTGACCACATTTCAGTGTTTGATACCTGACTGAGCACAGGTCGGATATAACTACCAGAATACTGAACTTAAGTATAATTAATAGATCTAATATGTAATGCAAACGCAATAGTTGTTTTTCACCAGATATCATCTAAATAGCATGTCCCTTATTCATCACTTTTACAGTTTAATGGGTTTTATAAATATAAAAAAGTATTCTACATAAACTAAATGTATTTATTTTTTAATTAAAATATAATTTAACACCATTTATTAGTAAGAATATTGACTATAAACAATGTGAAGTGATGATATTTCTAGGCAAAATCATTAGTAGCCATTTTGATAAGTCAAGGCCTATAATATTTTAATATTTATAGTCAAGGCCTATAATATTTAAATTTTTATTTTAATTCCAAACTTAATCCTTATGTGACAAGACAATGTAACAAGTTGAGTAATAAATAAAACAAAACAAATTAAAAAAAAAAAAAAAAAAATTGTTAAATATGGGGTATAACAACCATAATTGCCATAGATTTTGATGGACCACCAATTCTCAGATTAGCACTCAATAAATACAGTAAATATAAAGCTCAATACGTTTTTGATAGCTTTATTTATTTAAACAAATATTACCCCAGTCCTAAATCAGCTAATTACCATTACTAACCATAAGCTGAATCCTGAATTGCTACATTACACTAACAATTTATCAACTATTGAGAGGATTCTAGTTGCATCAAACAAGCTTTGCACCAGCAGTGACGCATTCAAAAGGTTCAAAAGTGTTGAAGGTCAGTGCAAAATGTCTAACTCTCACATTATGAATCTGGATTATGTGTGTGTTGCCGAGACTCTTTCCTGTGATGCTTACAGACGTCTGTAATGAATTAAGCTCAGACAGCAAACTTGAGTCAATGGGGGCCGATGACTCACTGCTCTGACATCAAACACACCGAGCGCAGAGAAATTTCTATAGTCACTGTGAGGCTTGACGTACACACCTATACACATCACTATGAACTGACGTTCATGGTCCGCAAATCTCTCTTTGTTATTCACATCTTGAAAAATATTAGCATTTCTTATTCCTTATGATGCAATGCTGTTACCACAACATACCGCTCAAATGAGATGCACTGCATGTCAACAATTACAACATCACTGTCAACCAAAATATTTTCCACAGGCGTCATAAAGTTTGCTCACCACCGACCATCCAGAAGCAGGTTAATGTTCTGCTTTCTGGTCTCACACATTACAAAACTCCCCTAAACATTCATAGGAATAATGGAAGCATACATAATTTTAGTGCATTATCATTGAATATTATTGAAGTCAGTTAAAATCAGCTGCTCAAGAATGTTGTTTGGGACTTTCAGAATAAAAAGACGAAGCAGCAGAGATATCTGTCAGAGTGGCATAACTGTCCGACACATATGCAAAGACCAAAGCAGAGGTGCAAAGAGCATTGCTGAACATGCAAATGTCTCTGTAAACAGAGAGAAACTGCCTGTGTGAGTTGAATATCGCTCTCCTGCCGTGTCTAATCTGTCTTATGTGGTTTTATCCCTTCACAGACCACAATGAGCCCAAACAGTGGCGTTTGCTGTCTCAATCTGTGCAGTCTCTCCCAATCTGACAGCACTGTCTTCAAGAGAATCATACCCACGTCTACAAGCTGAAGACAGGCCCTCCCTCACGCAAACGCAAGCCGGCAGACCCTCTCCTCCCACGGCTGCTGGTTTTCTTCCACCTCCCCCCATTAAGAGCAGCTCTTTCTCTAGGTCTGCAACAGATCAGACCCCCATCCCCCCTGCCGTGAGCTCTTACCTCGAGTGGAGCCGCTTACTGGCCAGATCCGAGTCCATGCTGCCCACCGACTGAGCCATTGGTGAGCTGTAGGAGCCGTAGAAAAACTCCAGCTGCTCACTGCTTTCCTCTTCCTCTGGGGCTCTGAGCAGACGCACTTCAGTCCTCTGTTTGTGTGTGTGTGTGTGTGTGTGTGTGTGTGTATGTGTGTGTGTGTGTAATGGCAGCTGCTGAGGAAGTGAGGTATTGTGCCAATAGACCATAAAAGGCAAGTCCCTCCTCTGAGTGATGCTGGTGAGCAGGAAGCAGAGTGTGTGTGAATGTGACTGTATGTGCTGCATACACACTTATACAAACATATGCTACCGCTTTTCTTATTCACATTCCCCTGCACAATTATATATAACATATTTGTACATGCATATTGTGTATATTTATATATTTTTAAATACATATCTTTATTTTATTATCTGTCTTATGGTTATTTTTGTCTGTGCACTGGAAGATTCTGTCACTAAGACAAATTCCTTGTGTGTATAAGCAATGCATACTTACATGCCATAAATCACATTCTAATTCTCATAGATCTTGTTTCATGCATGCATCCAGAGGTGCATTTAGTCACTCTTGCTCTGTTGCTCTTTCAAAGCTCAGAAGACTTGAAAATCCTGTCATTATTTACTCACCCTCATGTTGTTTAAAACTTGTATGCTGTTATTTTTCTGTGAAACACAAAAGGAGAAATTTAGAACAATCTTAAAAAGTAACAAAAGTTACCATGCATGTGTATTGTATTGCATATATATTTATGCATTCAGCAGAAGCTTTTATCTAAAGCGACTTACAAAAGCAATTCACAAAATTCGACAACTAGATCATGAAGCAAGCTGGAGAAGAGGAGAAATGCAGAATAGAAATGTGTTCTGAAGATATGCAATATTTTTGTTTGAGTAACGGGCCCAAATTTCTCAAATCACAGTTTACTGGTAATCTTCCCCACAGCTGCTGCAGGTGTAAAATCTATGGAACATTTAAAACAGGTAAATGTGAATTCAGAATTGACCATATGCACGAATACTTCCTGGATCTAGATAAACCAGCTCAGTCATTTCCGGTCAACTGTATTGTGCCGTAAAGGGTACATAATCCATTCACAATTTGAAGAAAAGTTTTATTTGTTTAAGAGGACCAAACGTCGAAGTATTCCGTTTCAGGAATGACAAACGCGAGTGTAAAAAATTACGCGTGTGAATCCACTAAATCATGCCGAGAGTCATTACTATGATTGACTGTGATACGGAACAAAACATCTGACAAGCCAATGTCAGAAACAGAGCTGTGCATTAAGTGATTCAGACTAAATATAGAGTAACAAAACTACAGCAGCAAGTCTGTGTTGGCTGAATTTATTTAGCAGCTTTTACAGTTAAAGATAAAACATTAAAAGATGTAGTCATTTTATAATAAATCCAAAAGCAAGACGTAAAAAACTAGAGAGTTGAAATAGCAGCTGCAGCCAATGAGTGATCCTCCGCTATCGCCTGGTTATAATAGTAATTTCATGACATTTTCATCTTAAAAGTCTTTGTTTTCCGCCGAGACACATTATTGGCACGTATTTTCATGTCGTCTTCATGAATGAAAAGTGAATATTTAAAGTGAATTTTACTGCACAGCTGTAGAGTTGAAAATAATAAGGCTTTAAAATGTTATAAAGATTTTAATGTGTTCATGACTATGAAGGTAAGTTATTGATTATCAAGAATACCATTGATGTCATTTAAGAGATAGCATCGCTAGCTAACGTTAGTTAACTTTAGCCTAAACAGTTACGACAGTGTTTATTTGTCAGCATTTAAATGTACAGTTAGATGTCTGGGTACTCTCCTGGGATTACCAGGCTCGGCATATAAAATTATATGTTGTTAAATAACATGAAACTGTATGTTAATGCCGCTGTCATTATTTACAGTGTTGCAATTATTTTGTTTCTCAGTTTCTGATAAGAAAGAGGCAGGAGAGGTTTCTGTGAGAGTTTCTACCTATATATAGCACATATAAAATGAGCTTCACCGGAGGTTTACGAGCTGGCTTATCTTTATGCGGAAGTTCTAAAGAACGCTCCGTGCATATGGTCAATTGTGAGATATAAACTTGCAATTGACCCTTTGCAAAGACCTGCCCTCCTTAGGTACTGTTGCTATCTCCGACACCATGTTCTCACACAGTACAAAATACATTGTGTGAAACAAGGTCTTAGGACTCTCAGCTTTCAAATTTTGTCATTTTTAAACAAATTCAAACTATAAATACTAGGGGTGTAACGATACACGTATTCGTATTCGTAAAGCAGTGCAGGTGTTTTATATGAATGTATCTTTGAAGGGAGCCAACTGTCTTCAGAAAAGTTTCGATGGTATTTTCATTGTATCTGATAAAGGAGCGCTGCTTTGTGTACAGACATTACTGGGGAAACCACTGTTTCTACTGCTCCAGAAGCACCTCCTGCTGGCAGAGAATGAGCTCATCTCCAGAAACATGTTTTTGTTATTGCTCACTCTTTGTTTTTGTTTTCTGCTGCAACTCTGAGCACTTTTCATATTCTTTATCCTGGCTGAAGCACCTTTGTTTCAATCTATAAGAATAATCAGATGTTATCAGTTATGTTATAGCCTATGTTAAGGTCCAGCTGGACCTTATTTACACACGACACTGCTCCACTGATCATGTACTGATTGCTCTACTGCACACCTCAGATCACTTCCTCCTCACTCTTAACCTCAACATGGTTCCTGACACAACACATACCCCTCCACATGTCATCTTTCAACGTAACCTACGCTCACTCTCACCCTCCTGGCTATCTGCTATGGTTTCATCTTCGCTTCCTCCCCCTAAACAGTTAGCATCTCTTGATGCTAACAGTGCTACTGATACTTTCTGCTCCACTCTTACATCTTGTTTAGACACTGTCTGCCCCTTGTCTTCCAGGCCAGCCCGTACCACCCCTTCTGCCCCTTGGCTGTCTGATGTTCTCCGCGAACATCGTTCTAAGCTCAGGGCTGCTGAAAGGGTGTGGCGCAAATCAAAAAATCCTACTGACCTTAATGTGTATCAGTCACTCCTCTCTTCCTTCTCTGCTAATGTCTCCACTGCTAAAAGGACATACTATCATAACAAAATTAACAATTCATCTAACTCTCGCATGCTCTTTAAAACATTTTCCTCCCTCCTTTGTCCTCCTCCTCCCCCTCCTTCATCAACTCTAACAGCTGACAACTTTGCCACGTTCTTCATTAATAAAATTAAAACCATCAGTGCACAATTTTCCACACCACAATCTGTCAAGCACATCTTACCAGCAAACATACACTCGTTCACATCCTTCTCTTCACTCTCTGAGGCAGAAGTCTCCAAACTCATCCTTTCTAATCATCCTACTACTTGTCCGCTTGATCCTATTCCATCTCATCTCCTTCAAGCCATTTCTCCTGCAGTTGTA